>JBBIGB010300973.1:0-11536 GCA_037577075.1 Alestopetersius hilgendorfi | reverse complement strand
CCTGTTATCATAAATCTCGAACTCTGTGTTCTTTCTTTAAAAAGAACAGATCCCATGTACTCTGGATGTGTGTTTACCAAACGCCGTAAATATTGACTCAAGTTTATACAAAATAGCTCTACAGTATTGTGTTTTGGTACAAAAAAAAAAGCCTAAAATGACTATTTTTATAGAGTAAACCCTAAACATGCCCCCAAATATGCTCCCAGAATACTTCAATTTCATTTAAAACCCAGTTTAATGCATTACCCTTGAAGAAAATGTAATGGTAAATAATCAGAAAACTTTATTGCTTAAAAAGTGTTAGCATTATTGGTTAGCATTAGCAGCGTGCCAAAACAAAGACTCGTACACAAAAGAAACGTATTACCTACATGTTAGACAGGGCACAGCTTACTAATACTAAATAAACTGAGGTAACGGTTGAAAATATGGGGGGGGGGGTGTTGGTTTAAAATACTTAAATACGAGGCCAAGACACGGAGCAGTCATGCGACATGCTGCAGCAGGCTTCTTCTTTTCATGGTGGCCGACAACTTTTCAGTATTTTAGCGCCACCGCTGGACTGGTGGCCGTAATACAGTTCGGTTCTCGAAAACAAAAATCTGCGTTAGACTGAATCCGCGAGTGCTGATCCGCATAAAACCGAGGGGTTATTGTATATCTATTGGGCAATATAAACACATGTACTGATTAAGTTGTGTAATTATATTTTGCATGTTAAGAGTATTATGTCTCAATGCAGATACTAATATTAATACCTAGATTCCAACAGCGACATCTAAACAATTTCTCAGATACTTCCTTTTAAATGACAGAAATTGGGTGTGGCTTCAAACAGAAGTGTGTATCTGAGGGGCTGCATTTACTGATCACAGAATATTCAAGAGTTAATTCAGGCATATAACTAAGAGGGAAACAGAATATAATTTACACAGTCGGTCAGGATTAGAAAATTTTGGAACATAAATATCTATTGGCTCACAGATACTATGACGGATTACTTAGTGACAGTACATTTGACAATATTCCTGTAGTATTTAAGTAATTCATGGAGATGAATTTTAGTTCGCAGTCCTAATGTTAAATGACTCGCATGGAACACAAGGATCAAACAAAAGATCATGTATGGCTTAAATCTTATTCTAGCTTACGTTTCTTTTCATTCTCAAGTACATATAATATCACTGCAACAATCAAACAGAAGTGTTTGGAATAGCTAACTGCCCAACCCTAGTGCGAAGCAGGTGTGCTTGCCGCTCACCTTCCACAGCTCTTTTGAAGAAGACCTTGCAGCTGCCGCAGGTCAGGACGCCGTAGTGGCAGCCTGACGCCTCATCTGAACACACCAGGCAGATTTTGTGCACGGCACCACCGGACTTCCCTGCGCCTGAGGACACGCCAGTGCTGGCCTCGGGTCTGTTTGAGGAACAGCAAACACACACACACAAACAAGCAAACAGATCAGAACGGTTATTACCAGATGCTCCCATCTGTCTGTATATTGTGACAGGAGAAACGCTGTGGACATGAATTTAATGATTTATTTAAATTAAGAGACTTAATTTTTTCTTAATGCAATTAAGTCACCAATCTGCAATAATAAATAAAATATTTTCACTGAAATCCAGATGAGACTTCTTTCCATTTTTCTTCCGTCAGCTACCAATTATGAGATACCAAATTATGCCTGAAGAAATGAAGTGTTATATTTGATCTGAGACCAGCTCATCTTTATTCTCCATTATTTTTGTTCAGTAAGGGCAATTTTCCACTGCAGAGTGCTTGAACCTTTGGTAGCAGAAAAGTGGATCTGTGTCTTGTCCGTTGCTCATTGAACCAGTACAGAAGGTTCTAGTTTTATGGTTTGTGTTGCTTTAGTGCTAATAGGACCTGAGGGTACACTCCTGTCTTTGGTAAAACTTGCATCTGAAGCAAAAATCAGCTTAGCCAATATTTTACCTTTTCAAGTAGAGATAATCATTAATAAGTGCACTAGAATGTGAAATAGAACAATATTAACTACTATCTTTACAAGATTTCACAAAGACATCACAGGCAGAACATATTCAGCCTCACAATTTGTCCACAGAATGGGATTTTTGCTCATGTTTTCATTTAAGAAAGAAACATCTAAGCTTTGTTTGATTCTACACATGATGACAGTGTGTAAATGTTGATTTGTGATGTCTGTGAGTGAAGAACAGTGTATTTTTGTGTAAGTATCCATTTTATATCAGCAGAAAGGTTGAGCAAGACTGCTAATAAGCCAAATTACAAGTAAAATAAAAGAGAAACCACCAGAATTGTGAGTTCTGCTGCTTTATTTGGTTCAGTTCTTGGTTCTTTAATTGGTGCAGGTGTGGAACAAATTCCCCACTGTGACAGTAGCCTAGCGGGTAAACACTTGCCTGTGAACCCGACTGACCTTAAAGTAACAGATTCAACTCCTTTCACCATTGTGTCCTTCAGCAAGATACTTAACCCTCAGTGTCCCTGTAAATGATTGTAAGTCGCTCTGAGTAAGGACATCTGCCAAAAAAAGCCCCTTTACGAATTCCAAATGAGGAAACTGGTCACAAAGTGCATTATTACCTGGATATGTCCAAAACATGACTATTTTACCAGTTTGATTTGTGTTAGTGTACTGTAATCTGACAGTCATAGATTTATCACCTAAAGCCTGTGTGTCCAGGGGTCAAATCCTAATCACTGTTGCTTTAGAGGACAAAACAGAAGTGTAGATGTTATTTCAGCCACCAGAGGGCAATTGCAGACTGCAGCCTGAGAGCTGTGCCCTGCCCCACATTCACAGTGGCAGCACACTGACTACATGAAGCCGTACCAGCAACGCCCCCATACATACAGAGAGAGCGGGAGAAACAGAAAAACAGAACGATACAACATGCGAACAAACTCTCAACTGGATGGCCGATATGCAAATCTGCCAAACGAAGCAGGACAAAAATGCAGAAGAAAAAAAAAGCTGCTACAAAGTCCTGTTTCAAGCAGATCTTTACCGTATTCGAACATCAGCTACTCCCCGGAATAATACTCTGTTCTCACATCTGTTTAGAGGCAGTTATGTAATGCCAGGGTCACTTTCATTTACCAACCAGGGGCTCGAGCCAGAGCCAAAATATGCACTCCGATATCTGGGATATGGGAGGAGGAGACACAGTTGGCAGCGCCGATGACCTTTCAGGTCCTTCGAATGCATAGCTAGAGTTAAGGAGGGCTCGTGCTGGCAGGCCTGGGGTCTGAACCAAAAAAGGAAACTCATGACATACTACTTAATCAATCACAGAGCAAAATCCACATTAAAGCAAGGGTTTTTGCCATCATTTATGCTAGCAATCGATTAATACGGTGGTAATTCCTGCATGTAATTGAGTTTTGTTTAATGTTTAAAGGCCTGAATTGTAAATATGGACCTACCGACAGAAAAACAAACAGTGCTTAATCTTTGAAACATAAACTATTTGACTGTTAAAAGATAAAATAGGATGCCTTTAAAAATACTTTCTAAAAGCAAAAACAACAAAAAAATGACTTAACAGAAAACCGTGTGAAGCTTTTCGATGAAGTTGTAATTTAAAAAGCTAAACAATTAAGGCTTAATTTAAAAAAAACAAACAAATAATTTCATCATCATGCCATCTTAGTGTAAAAGCCTATTAAAATATGCATCATCATCAAGAAAAGTACAAACTAATCTTCGCTAATACTCTGAGAAGGTTAAATTACCAAATGCCTTTTTGTAATTGAGTAATCCAGCTTCTGATTGCAATATTTCGTTGCATATAGCGAACCTAGAAAGGCTTTTAAAATATGTAAGCAAAACCAAAAATTGACTTAGAATGGAGCAAGCTATGTGTAGCTTTACAATGAGATTGAATGGTTTTACTGTAAAGGAGGGCTTTTAAAAATCTTAAATAAAAACAAAAAAAAAAAACCCCGATACCTCCATTCTTATGACTGCATCACAGATTTGCAATATCTTCAAGAAAATCACAAAGTAATCTTTGATGAAACCTTAAGATGGTTAAATTACCAAATGTCTTTTTTGTAATCGAGTGATCTGAGTTACAGCGTTTTACCCGATGGAGGCATGGCTCTCAAAAGAGAAAGACCTTATCGAATTGTTCTGATCAAAAAAAAAAAAAAGGCTAAAACCTGCCTGAGGCCCAGCATGTCCCATTTTTGTTCTTTTTCATTTCTCAGGACTCCCGAGGCAGGTGTCCAGGGGCTCCACAACACCCCCTCACAATCACATTGCCTTTATTTTGACTCGAGTCCAGCTGCTCAGAAACATCTAGGTCACATAAACCATACCGGAGTGCAAATATCAGGCATGTTATAACACTTCAGATTGGTCAGTAAACACAGTCTGAGAAGCCTTATGAGGTGCCAATAAGACGACTGATCTGATGCTGATTATAATCAAGTCAGTCCGTGTTGTTCTGTTGTGGCTGTGCACTGGAGTTAATGAATGTCTGGACATTATATCACGCAGGCCCGCGCTTGTAAATTGGATTAGAACAATTATCCGAGATGGCTGTGTAATAATAGTTCAGACCCGTTTAAAACCATTCAACTTAGGAATGGAGCCATTTATCAAATACTTTGGCAGTAAATGAGAGGCCATGTAACATTTCTACAGCCAACCATGTGTTTATATTGACCAGAGGGCGGTTATGTGTGAGCTATTTAAAATACAGTGTGGATTACACCAAGTTTTGGGGGAATTCCTATAAAATTATCACTCCGTTTCTACTTTACTAGTACGCCTGGGAATTGTATTCAATTAGTCAAGCAGGGGTGTCAAGCTCCGGTCCTGGAGGGCCAGCACATTTTGATGGTTCTCCTCCTCAAATGCATTCACTAACCCTGATTAACTGGCGAAGTGAACCAAGTGATTTTGAGCAGGGAAATCACCAAAACGTGCCGGACCACGGCCCTCCAGGACTGGAGTTCGACACCCTTGAATTAGTGGGTAATTTCTTTAAAGAAATATCAAAAATTTTACTCAACAACCTAATATCCAGGTAATATAATAAAGTAATATAATAAACATATAAAAAAATGAGTGTGTAGTTCTAAGCCTAGTCTATTGTGCGATCCTGGTTTATACTGAACTGGTTAAACATTTTCAAATGCATACAACTCTACGGAACAAATCCGCCCAATTTTAATCGCAGCGTCTGAGATCTGAGATATAACCTACAAGCTGCTTTTAGGACCATCTGTCTGACCACATGATCCAGGAGAACACGTCAGGGCCTCAGCATTTCTGCATGCTATCAGCCCCACGCCCAGTTCCAGCCGACATGATATTTTACCTCAATTACCAATTTTACTGTGGAACCGACTCAGGCAAGTCTGCCAGTGCCATGTGCAGGAGGAAGGTTTGACTCACAGCAATAAATCTTGCCTTGCCTTGTCTTGCCTCTGTGCTTGTGTGGTTTACTGGAGGAGAAAAAGTTATCAACGAACAACATTCTCTCTCCTGCAAAACAGGACTGACTTCATCTAACTGGTGTTATGAACCAAGGATACTGTACAAACAAACTTTGGGATGCACTTGCACGTATGCAAACAAGTTAGAACAGACAGAATGTACTAGTCACACTATGTATGTATTAAACATCACACTATATGGCCTGAAGTATTGTGACACCTCAGGGTTTTGTTTTTTTTTTAGGATTTGGGCAAGGCCCATTACTTATCGCTTCAGCAGACCAAGTCATTTTGGAAAACACCATGCTAACCAACTTTGTGGACACAGTTTGGGGAAGAACCTTTTCTATTCCAGCATGACTGTGACCCATAAAGCTCCATAAAGACATGGCTGGAGGAGTTCAGTGTGGAAGATCTTGACTGGGAGCCCTGACCTCAACCCCATACAGCACCTTTGGGATGAACTGGAACAGAGATTGTGAGCCAGACCTTCTCGTCCAACATCAGTGTCTGACCTCATAAATGCTCTACAGAGTGAATGAACACAAATTCCCACAGAAACCCTTGTGCAAAGCCTTCCAAGAAGAATGGAAGCTGTTCTAGCGGCAAAGGGGGACCAACTCCATATTAAAGTCTGTGTATTTTAATGCAGTGTCAATACAGTCCCTGTGGTGTAACGGTCAGGTGCTCCAAAACTTTTGTCCATTTAGTGTATTTCTAAAAAAAGTTTGTTTTATTCAGCTTTCACCAACTAAGAGGGAAAAAATAAATAAAATAAATGAACAAAGTAAGATGATGTCATGATGGACTGTAGCATAATTCATGATACTGATAACATATCCTATTGCCCACATAGAGAAACAGAGTTGGGCAATATATGATATGATGTTTTGGTCATAAATGACATCCTGATAAGCCTTTCTGAGAATTCTGAATACTGTTAAAACTTCTTGAACATCAGAGTAAGTATACATGATGGCGAAATAAAATAGCTGCTAAAAACAATTCAAGCCAAACTATATACAGAAGAGCAGAATGTTTAGGCAATACTGGGCTTCTGTGCTAGAATTCTTGCATTTTAGCCATTTTCCTGTTATATAATTGTTATTGCAGTATTGATTTTTGCAATACTGGAATCACGGAAGTTTGCAATATGCAAACTGAACCAATCATAGCTGTAGGTGAGTGTTGGAGGTTGTGATTGGTAGAGGTTTTTCTAATTAAACAAATCACATTATTTTGGTCAACCTTTAACCAAGGCACTAATTCGCAGAGGTATTTAAAGCACACATATTCTACGTTATCCTTCCATTTTTCCATGATGTTCATGTGTGTTTGTGTATCAACATATAATTCATAATGCACCAAAATTCCTTCTGGTATGATGAACTATCTGAATTAGGAGATATGTTCAAATGTGTCGGTTTTCTGACACTTCTGAATGTTCTGATAACAGGCTGTTTTTGCCGTTTCATTTCCATATACGGACTGTGCAGGGGAGTGAACACACATTTGAAAAGTTACATATTTACAGAACATTTACATAATTCAAGTGGAACCCCAGAAAAGTGATAATATTTAAACAGGTATCATAGTATGTCTCAACATAATACATTTTACAATTAAAATACCCTCTTAATGGCCCCTAAATATAAATAACACATTTCTATGCTAAATTGAAATAGATCCTGATTTCCATTAGAGATGTCCTTATTGATTTAGTCATCGAGTGTTTCTTTTGGTGTTTAATCACGCAATCAAAGCAATAATAGTAAACATCCAATTTTACTTCACACATTAAATAAAGCATACACAGATCTGCGAGATTCTGTTGGTGAGGGTTTCCTCTCTTTCAGCTGCACTCACAAACCTAATTTGAACATTGATAGCGATTATTATGGGCCATTATTACGAAAATGGATATCATGTTTATTATTCAAAGTGGAAAGTAATCACTAATACTGTTTAATGAGCATTTACATGTTAATTGACTATATCTGCACTACTTTTATTACTATTGGGTTTTTTTTGTTTGTTTTTTTTAATGTTTAAGTATCAGAATAGGCAGATTTGCACATAAACATCAGAAATACTGCCATAGGCCTAGAGGAACCATCCAGCTTGCCAAACTGAAAACAACTGACCTATTTTATTTCTACATTATTCATGTTAAGTATGATTCATCTTGTTATACCCTTATAAACGACAAACTATTGTTTTCTTCCATCCTTTGAGAAAAATGTATTTCTACATAATCAAATATTCGGAGTACGTCATCGAGTTCTGAGTTCGTCATCACGCAGCAGTAAGCAGGGAAAAAAAAAACTATTGCAACCAATAATTTCACGTTTCACTTCACCCTCCTACTGCCCTGCTCAGAGACACTCCTTAATGCCATGGTAAAAAATTAAGCAGCTGAGAGCCTGTCTATTTTCAGGCAAACTAGAACAGTGTGATCATGCAGAAAAGTGTGCTATGATGTATAATAGATCCAACTGTGGAAGAGCCCCGTCCAGCCTTACAGCAACAAGGTTATATAACCGCAAAGAACCCTGGGAGACCTATCGACCACACACACCTGCTAGCAGTCTGAAGATTTATTGGCTATATATATATATATACACACCCTACATACACTTACATGCCTTTATTCTGCAGCCAGCACACACAGATCACATAAAACACATTATGACCTGGCTGAACCCCACTAACACACATCAAACTTCCCCAATCCTGAGTGTTATATGGCACTTTCTGTTTCATGTGCAGAGCTGCATGACTCAGGTTAACACATTCCAGAAGCCATCTTCGGTTTCAAAGCTTTTGTCCTTTTCTGAGAGACGCCCTAGCCCATTTTAGACACACGAAAACCTGCCACATGTATATGCAGGCTGCAGTTTTGCCTCCGAAATATGTCCGCACACAGCGAAAAAGAAGGAAATTGTTCTTCCCTGAGGTAAAAGCCTCAAAAATAGAAAAGGGAAGTCAGGCATGCCATCGCTTTCTGCATTCCTTCCAAAACTCCACATGAGTCACGACAGTTGGACATCAGCATGATGGTAATTGGCTCGATGTACAAAGACCGCTTTATGTTTTATCGTTTAATGTTTAAAAAAATACTCGTGAATACTTGTGAAATGCACGTAGCCACAGAATGTTTCTGGTTTTTCCTTCGGTTGTATTTTAGTCCATCACTAAAGAAGCAACTCAACAACCACTTATTATGCACAATACGTCCAAAAGACCCTCTTTGTAATTAGTGTAATTCAGCTACTTTAAGTTACACCCTTTGGTAGCACAGCTTATTTGATCCATGGAAAAGTAATTCCATAGAGAATCGTTTCCAATTGAATGGGACGCTCGGGAGCAGCTGTACATGAGCCTTGAGTCGCTATGCCCAATGCCAAGAGTCGACCAGATTGGTATAAAGCCATCAACAGCACTAGAGCAGTGGAATGGAGCTTTATCCAATACCTTTCAGATAATCTGGAGTGGTGTCTGTGAGTTTACAACTAATCATCCAACATCAGTACCTGATCTCTCTAATGGTGACATGAACAGAATGCAATCATGATTTTTGGGTGTTAAAAATGCCGTTTGCTGTATAGCGCACATTATTGTTGCATTTACAGTTTATAATTATAGTTCAGAAATATAAGTGATTTATCAAATTATATCTATATGTAATTCACAATATAAATATGTGAATTGCATATAGACAATTCGTAAAATCCATGCCATCTTGAGATGATAAAGTTTACTTGTTGACTTTCCCCCCAAAAAATAAAAAGGAAAAACAGTGTCTGCAGGAAATGAGAGAAATAAACTTCCTTTTTAAACTCTTACACGCAGACGAAATGCCGCATGAGCTCGTGCCTACAGACTTTTGAACATAATGTAGCAGAATGCAGCAATGTGTACCTATATAGCAGAAAATATTGAGATTACCCAGAATGACGACCGCAGTGTGTACGTTTGTGTATTTCTGTTCATATAAGCAGGATTCCCCAGCAGATGTACAAATAACACCAGCCAAATGTTTACTGACTGTTATTTAAACCAAGCTCCATGTTTTGCTATATAGTCTTCCGCTTTTCGCAGGGGTTACGTCTAGGGCTGGGCGATTTGGCCTAAAATCAAAATCTTGATTAATTGAACATTTTAACTCGATTACGATTAATGAACGATTATTTTTATTTATTCATTTATATATTTAAAAATATATATACATATTTTTAATTTTTTTTTGCCCTCATAGTTCACTGACAAGTTGCTCAGTTGTCTCAGTGTTTGAGCTCTCTGTGCTCGACATCTCGGCGGAATAACGTAACATAACAGAGCGGGGTCACGTGACTCGGGGTCGCCCAGCCCTAGTTACGTTCCAAGAGCACCTGTGTATAGTGAAAAAACTAAAAAAAAAATCTATTTTGATAGTGTAAACCCTAAATATGCCCCTAAATAGGCTATCAGAACACTGTAATTTCATTTTAAAATCATTTTAATGCATTACCCTGAAAGCAAATGCAATGGTAAATGAAATGATCAGAATCAGAAAACTTTATTATTTAAAAAAAGGATAGCATTAGCAGTGTCCAGATACTCGTACACAAAAGAAACGTTGAAATAACGCTCTCTACCCACATGTTTAGACAGAGCACAGCTTACTAATACTAAATAAACTGAGATAACTGTTGAAAATGGAGGGTGGAGGGGGTTTAAAACACTAAAATACATGCTGCATCAGGCTTCTTCTTCTTTTTTGTGGTGGTTTTTCAGTGTATTACTGCCACCACCAGACTGGTGGTGGTAATACAGTTTGGTTCTCAGAAAAAATCCACATTAGACTCAATCCACGTAAAACTGAGGGGTTACTGTAAAGCAAATGATGGGTGGGTGATAATGCAAAAATACAGTATCATGACCCTTTATCCTTGCAGACACTGTGCAGCACTAAATACCATTAAATGGCACTAAATATGGTGTCTTTGTAGTGAAACAGTTCATCAGTGTTTCTTTAGTACTGCAGATAATGATACTCTCAGAAAAGTTGTGACGTAATTCATCAATAACAATGTATATACGTATATGTATATATATATTGAGACTGGCCAGCCCTGTTGTTTCTATGATATTGCCACATTAACAGGTGTAAATATTTGTGACAGATGAGTCATCACTTTGTAGACAAAGACATAAAAGTAGGTCAAAGCGACAGACTGATCCGCACGCCTCTGAAAACACTCTTCCAGTGCGTCTCTCATTTATGAATCCTGTACTCTCCTAAACACACTGGTTCCGCGCTCTGCCAAAAACGTTTGGCAAACCGACACGGCAAGTACACACATGTAGGCACGTACACACACACTCACAAACTCGCCCACACAAACACTCAGAGGCGGGGGAGGGTAAGAGAGAGGCAGAGAGGAAGAGAGGAGAGGGCACAGGACGGAGAGAAAGCACGAGAGGAGGTGAAAAAATTGAGGAGAAATAAAGACAACGAGACAGAGAGAGAGAGAGAGAGAGAGAGAGAAAGAAAAAGAAGGAAAGAGGAGAGAGTGAGCAGTATTTGTGAGAGGGAAAGAAAAAGGAGAAAGCAGAAAGAAAGACAGTGAGAGAAAAGGAAAGAGACAAAGTGTGTAAAAGAAGGTGAAAAATTGAAAGAAAGACAAAGAGAGAGAAAAAGAGAGGAGTATGAGGGGAACGAGGGAGAGAAGGTGAGAAAATAAGAGCAGAGAAAGGAGGGCAGTGAGAAAAAAGGAAAAAGAGAAAGAGAGAAAGAGAAGAGAAAGAACGTGCAAATGGAGAGCATGAGAGAAGGTGAAAAACAGTAAAGAAGGAAAGACAATAAAAGAAATAAAGAGACAGAGCAAGGCGGAGAGAAAGAAAGCAGAGAGTGAAGGGGTGGAGAGCATGAGAGAAAAGTTGACATTTACATTTACGGCATTTAGCTGACGCTCTTATCCAGAGCGACGTACATAAGTGCTTAAGAAGTCCACAACTGTGTCTTACCTGAAAAACAGCTTAAATCCACGTCAACTATTTAACTAAGATATTGCAGTCAGAGCATCTATACAAC
>JBBIGB010300891.1:0-11544 GCA_037577075.1 Alestopetersius hilgendorfi | reverse complement strand
GTGGTGTGTTCACGTATGACATATGGTCACTTTCACTTCAGCTACAAACCTTTACAAAAATAATGGAATTACCACACCTGGACAAAGTTCACCCAGCTTTTTATGATATGACAAATATGATGTGACACAAAACAAATCTTGTAATTTGTCCCAGTAGAACATCTCAAACAAATCATACAGTTCTTTTAATTAGTTTTCTGATTGAATGGAGAGAACATTTCTGGAATCAACAACTAAAAAATAGTACTTTGCCCCTACTCTGGCCTGAATTCTTTGAAGCATGGACTATACAGTCGAAAATCAATATTCTGCATTAGGCTCATTCTAACCTTTTTGGGCAGTAACTGACAAAGTTTTACAGAAAGGAGTATGTTACCCTTCCATTGGTCTAGTCTGCAAGACTCTGGCACTTTTCCAGTTGTTTCATTGCATTTGTAATCCTATCATGCTGTGCTATGCTGCCCAGTGGAAAAACATTGACAAAGAACCTTCTTTGATAGGAAGGAGAATTTGACAGATGTGCAAAACGGCCATCTTCATGTCATTGTTTAAGCATGACATTTAGGGGCTGACTATGGTCAGAATTATGCTACAGCATAAACAGACCCAAATGAAACAAAGTGGTTTACCCATCAGCAAATGCGTGGTATGTAATTAGCTTATAGCTATAGCTATGACCAACGTTTGTTTCCTATTCAGCTGTGTGTACAAAAGACTTTGGGAGCCAGTCCGATTGTAACTTGTCCTAACAGTCATTTTAGAGTAAATACATTGGGACTCACTGCCCTATGTTTTTGACACTTATATTGCTTCTCATGACCTTCCTACGATGTAAACGATTGAATTTTGTCATCCATGTAAATGACATCCAAAATGACAAATCGAGATGAAGAAAGTAACGAAACTAAATGAAAATGTGCTTTTGGGTTTTGGCAGAGGGTGGCTTAGTGTGGCTTGATCAGGTATTTGCATTTTCTGGTATCTCAGAAATGCAAAAGCAATTATTCTGCTTGGTGTGGATAACGGACAGATAGCAGGAAGTGGCTGCTCACCCAGCTAAGGGCAATGGAAATGCAGTGGCCCATTACTGGGGTTGTTACAGTGCCTCGGGCTGAGAGGGAAAGTACCATCGACGTGACCCATTGCATGTCTGACATTGGCTCTCCAGCCACATTAGTATGCAGACGAAGCAGAGGGAATGTTAGTGTGGAAGCCCCATTAGAACACATTGGCTTACTCTGCGGAACTTTACCACCACAGTGGAGACTTTCAGACATGAATACTTTAAACGTCTCAAGACTTAGCCACAGGCATCTCTTTTAAGTTTTTAATGTCCATGATGATTAGCATTCGCTATGCAGCTACAGTAATGATTTATTTAGACACAGAAAAGCTCCCTTTTTATAATCCATCTTGCTTTTCAATCTGAAATCTTTGCTAAGAAGCCTCTTTGTGTGTTAAGTTGATTTTGATGAATTTGGGGGGGGGTGTTTTATTATTTGTAATAGTACTACTTAGGGCTGTCACCATTACTGAAGTAAAAGAAAAAGACACGGCATAGAAATAGTTCACAAATTGAGTGATGGATTATCCACAGGTAACTCTAAAGATATACCTGTCCTGACTGTTGAGTTCAAGTGTTTCATCCACATACATTCGTAACAAGTGTATAAAATCAAACACATAGCCATGCAGCCACTACAAAAAACAGCAGTAAGACAGGTTTTATCAAAGAGCAGGGCATTCAGCAGAAACAGCACTTTTGCTGTTACTGAGGTGCATGCAGCCAAAAGAGCTAAACTGTCTTCAGATCAAATTCTTTTAGATCTTTCTGTAGCCTTTGATACTGAAACATCAGATCCTCTTAATTTCATTCACCACACTCGGAATGACTGCTTTTGCATTACAGTGGATTATGTCTGACCTTGATGGATGCAGTTATCAAGAGTCATGGGAAGGGTCAGTGTCTGCCCCATTAAGACCACCAGTGTTCCTCAGGGGTCAGTGCTAGACACTCTTCTTTTTCCTTAAACACTTGCTCTCTTGGTGATATCTTCACTTGGTTTCTCTAACTACTGTTACGCTGATGACCCTCAACGTATCTTCTCCATTTCTCACAATGAGACTCGATGCACTTCTCTGCATGTCTGAATGGCATTTCCTCCTGGATGACAGCGCCTGAAGCTAAATCGCAACAAAACAGAGCTCCTGTGCATCCCAGGTGAAGCATCTCTAAGACCTTATTTGACCTTCACTTCTGGAAAGGCTGTTGTCATTTCCACACCAGAAGCACAATAATTTGGTGTCTGCTTAGATGAGGATCTCTCATTTTCGTCTCACATTAGTAATCTCTCCTAACCTTGCATGTAGCCCCTTTCAGAACATCAGAATTTGCCCTTTCCTCACCATTGAGGCCTCTTATCAGTCACTTATCAGCTAAAGACTGTTGGCTGGCCTTTTTCTGAAGGTGCACGGGCTTCTAATCGTCAATACATGAAAATTCTTACACACACCACTCCACTGCTTTAAGCCTTTCACTGGCTTCCTATGGCTCCTCACATTAGTTTTAAAAGTAATCCACTCTCCTGCAAAGCCAAAAATGGTCCAGCTCCGTCCAACCTGTCAGAGCTTATCAGACCACGGTTCACAGCTCACCCTCTTAGAGCATCAAGCGCAGCCTGACGTGACCCACCTCTTCTCAAAGGTCTCGAAGACATGCCTCATGTCTCTTTTCCGTTTTGGCATCTACGTGGTGGAATGTACTTCGCCTGACTGTTAGAACTGCTGAGACCATCACTGTCATCAATTGGAGACTGAAATCCCCCTCTTAACTGAGCACTTTGACTAACAACTGCATGTTCATCTCAAAAACTCGTCTGATGCAAACTTCTTAAGAAAATGTCTTCATGTCATCTCTGTGTGATCTGATTGGACAGCTCTGGTAGAATCCTAGCTTGCTAGCCGCTCTTTTTGTAAACGTACATTTACTAGTGTGAGGAACATGTTTTCTTTTATTGACTACAAAGCACCCATGTATGTCATCAGGGTCAGCAAATTGCTGCAAATATTTCAAAGGTTTTGTATGTTATCATGCTTAATTTAGTTCATTTATAAATGATTTACTCAATTGTTAACGTAATGGCTAGATGCTAGATAGTGGCTTAAGGGTGGTATACGTGCTACTTCACAGTGATGCACAGCTATGTGTTCCTGTCACTGATACTGAGCCTCTGAGGATCTCTGGGGGAAGATTAGCTGGAGTGTGTAGATGCTGTTCATAGTGTTTGTGTGTGTCAAAGCTTGCCGCTCAATGTGAGTGAACTGATGTCAGGAAAGTTCATTTCTAATGACCTTACTGCTCACTTGATTCTTTACCTAGGTGCCAAAGGCCGGAGTCATGTTTGGGCACAGTGGATATCACATGCTATTGCATCTTTCTCCAGCCTCATTATTGTCATTTGTTGGATATCTCTAGTCTTGTAAATGATCCTTGGTTATGTACATCAGGGACAAGTATCCTCTCAATGTGTACAGTAATTTGAATCCACACACATGCTATGCGTTTCTTTCTCTCTTGCACAGAATGATAGTCAAATATCAAAAGTTTTTTTTATAAAGTTTTTTTTATAGAAAACTTACTACTCTTTGTTAAAAAACCAAAGGAACCAAAAATCTTGCCTTTCTAATTAAATGACACATAGGATTATACTTAGTATTACCAAATACATGAACTAACAAAGTATAAACTATAAAACTAACTAACAGAGCTCAGATCAGAGACCAAACTCTGTGGAACAGTAGTACTTTTTGGAAATCTTGGAAAGTGGGAGGCTCTGCTGAAGCTTTAAGGGCTTTAAAACATTTTGTTGACTAGTATGTGGTCTTTGTGTTCTTGCCTTGTGCATCGTCTTTGATTTTTCTGGAGACATATTGTTGGTAAGCAGGGGTGTGATTGGGTGGTAGTTCTTCAGGTCTTTGCTAGAATTTCTATTTATTTATTTATTTTATTTATTTTTACAAGTTAAAACTGCTTTAATGTGCCATACCAATTGGCCAATTTCAAATGATACCCAACCCTAGCCACATGCTATCTACATTCTTTCCACATGTTTTCAAACTCCCTGAGTGTTTGTTTCTAGGAGCTGACAAGGGTTTAAGGCACAGTGATGTCTCACCTCATTTTTTTCTGCCAACGAGCCAAAAGGGACGGACACCCGACGTGGGTGCGAATGGATCAAATGACGAAGGGAAAGGGCAGGGTGGCTAGAGTCCGACCTTGGAGTTTTAATCAGTCCAAGCAAACCAGATGCTCGACCTGCTGGCACCTCACGTGCATGCGTTGCCAGGCCCTTAGTGACTTATTTTAAGCATCCCTTCTTAGGTACACCCATGTCAACAAGCAGGGTTAATGGCTGTTTTATCTGCCTCGACCAAAATAATCTCTACCAATAATATTTCAGTGCAGTCTAACTTCATTATGATGGTTTTAAAAGAGTGAACTTTATGTAGCGGATAGAGAGATGATCCCTCCTTTGAAATTCTATCCATCTGTTGTGTAGTACTGAGCCAGCACATCAGCCTCTGTTTTTGGGGTCATAGGCTTAAAACTGCCTCGCTGTATTTCATTTCCTGCACACGTTCCCTCGCCGAATCCATCAGGCACGTGCCTCTGTCCTCATCTGTTATTATCGCTTTAGATGAGGAATGAAAAACAGCCTGGTTGTAGACAGCATGATGAAATGATGTGTGCCTCTCAGCAGCCCCTACGTCACTGTGAACCAGCCGTGAACCCCAGTGGTTTTTTTTAATGCTATCTCTCTAAAAATCTGGCATTTTAACTCCTAAAAGCAAAGTTCAAGGTTTGGCCTGTACTCTAAAAACACCCTGTGGTTCTGAACTGCTCTAGCCTTTAAAATGGACTACACTTGTTGTGGGATTAAAAGAATACTCAAGTTTGTATCTGATCTCATTTCTGTAGCGCACAGCCAATTCTCTGTACTCACAAATGTAGAGCACCCATTCACACAAAATATACTCCAGAAGCTTCAGCACCTGCTTTGTGGTTTTTAATAGAAATGTGTATTGAGGCAGCAGGTTTCCTGGGTTTTTTTTCTCAGAGGGATCAGAGTGTTGGGGAAAAGAGATTAAAAAGACTGATTAAAAAGGTTGAATCATAAGGTTAAAAATGCTGTAGTATTCTTTTAAAATAGGAGGGATGGATCTAAAAAAAGTAGAAGGTAATGTTTGGCCTTGGTCAAGAGCCAGGACCACTTAAATGCTTTATCAGTAATTATCAATGAGCATCATTAACTTGATGTGGAGACTTCTCTTGTATCAGCATTTTTTCCAAAACAAGTTGGGGCTTGCCAGTGTTAATGATGTCAAAGTTCTCATTAGGACATGGACTGGGAGCTCTGATAAGAAAGATTGTATCTTTTTTTGTTGTTGGGTGATATATGCATTTTTCTATATCATCCAGTCCATCAGTGTCTGATTGATGCAAATGTTGAGCCTCATGTCTAGTAATTAATCGTCTAGTAATAATGGAAAACCTATAATTACCTGGCAGCACTGACTGCTTGGAGCATCTTTCTTTGAATCTTCACATTAATGAGTTGGTCTTCACTCTTCTTTTAGTTAAGCTTGACCCAAGTGTCTGATTCATTGGAGCCTTGTAATACTTAAATATCTACTTCGAATATATTTTAAAAAAGTATGCTGCTCTTGATTTGGTTGGCATCCTGTTTCCCTCCTGGAGTGACCAGTCCATGTTTGGGCAAAAGGGATCAATCTTCATGGTGCACACTTCCACACACTCTTTCACACGTTTGCTGCGCTTCTGTATCAAGGACAGCCGTGCCTGCTAAACCACAGCTACCAAGGTCACAGCAGCAAGCCTAGCCCAGCTTGCGGCTAGTGGGATATTTTAGGAAACTGGCCTATTAATAGATAACAAAGAGCCCATCTGCAGGATTGATTGTGTGTGGGGGAGAGTGTTCAGGGAGCATGTAGAAAGCTTAGCACTCCAGTCAGAGCCAGTCCTACCTGGGGCTTAGGTGGGCCTAGAGAGAAACCCAAACCTTCCAGAAAGACAAAAATGACCACAAACCCACTTTACTTGCAATTGCATCCACTTTCTGCAGAGGCTCTCTTGCTGTTCAGAGTGTCTGTGGAAAAATAAAGTCTGGAGAACTGTTATTTCTAAACGCATTACATCATGTGGCACGTAAATTCATACTATGAGATTTCTCCAGCCATGCCGATGTTTCAGGCATGACTGTGTAGTCTGCCCAACACTAAGCTAAATAGGGCTCGGTTCACTTCCTTCCCTGTTTTCCACCGTCGCTGTCTTTGCACACAGCTGCTGTTGACTGACTGCATCAATCTCGCTGGAGCCACAGAGTTTTGGTGGTATTTGCATGCTTCAGAGGGCCCCACAGATTCTTCCTTCTGTATGCTCAAGGCAGCTCGACCGCGCATGCATTAAATAGCGCCGGATATATAGCTGTGGATTGCCGGAAATTAGACTTGCACGTGATGGCGGAAAGGAAAACCTACGCTATCTCAGCTATTTGAGTAATGTGTTAATTATAACCCCCCAGGGTGGTGTGTGTGTGTGTGTGTGTGTGTGTGTATTATGTGTGGTAGGATTGTCTTTTGAGAATCAGGAGTGTTCTAGTACTCATGACCACAAGACACTTATACATGAGCTTAGCTTTGGCATGTAAAAATAAACATTGTGATATTTTTAAAATATATTGCTATATTTCTATTAATATAATTTACTCATCGTTTTTAAATCCTTATACTCAAGAATAAATTTTGTCAAAACTAGTTTGACTGTTGTTTTTTTTGTTCTGCTGTTCTTTGCATTCAACCAAAGGAAAATATCAGCTAAATGTAAACTTAGTGTCATTATGCATTTTTGAATTCTTGATTTGTTATTTCACAGTAATCAGAAGCAACATAGATTACAGTTTACTACATCTATCGATCAGTAATAACTCAATTAAAAATGAATCTAGTTAGGGGATCTTTATATACTGCCTCAAGTTATATGGTCCTGTGATTGAATAACTCTTGATCCACTTTAGTTTTAAACAGGTTTAGACTAGAATAAGGTAAATAGGATTGTGAGTGTAAATGAGCGTAACTGTTTGACTTCTCATGTTCTCCTCCTACAATCTGTTAGGATAAGAAAGCCCAAGGTATTTGTTATAAACTGGTTCATTGTCTGTTTTATAGCCAGATTGTCATCGTAGTGATTAAGAAATGTTGGGCAGCCACTCTAATGGAGGCTATATTTTGTGACTGGGGTTTCATATCTCTTGTTTGTAATCTTTATTTTCATTCATAGTTTACACTTTTCACTGGTATGTATTGTCCTCTGTCTGATCACTGCTGGCAACCTCAGCTCTTGGCTTTATAGAGATATGCTGATGCCCGTGTGCACAATCAAGTTTGTTTGTTTCTTTGTTTGAACCACAACCCTTTCCCACCCCAGGTCAGTTAATGGGCATATTTACAGTGGTAGGCTTTTTTATTTTAAGAAACCTTCACGGTCATTTGGAAATGTGGGGAATTCGTAAACTGAATAATATTAAAGGAAATAACATTTAAAGGTGGGGATTCCCTATTGTGTGTAGATTTAATGAAAATAAATAGTGGTCCAATGATCTGGCCTACATGCCTTTATCCCATATGGATTTGTTTAAATTATAAATATGAATTATTGCTTTTTGTAAAAGATTAAACAAAGAAAAGAGATGGTTTTGATATCCAATGATGGCTCAGAATTAGTCAGAGTCTCCGCCTTCGGGGAGGTCATTGGCTGGATGCCTGCGTGTCTGAGCCGCTTGGCTTTATAATATCGTGTATGCAGCCTGTTGTAAACATAGCCACTCACAGACAACCTGTATCATTCTGATTGAGCCTCATTTCAGCTCCGCCACCTGTTCCTTTCAACAAGCATGGCTGCCTTTGTTTCGGTGAGTTTTAACTTTTATATGGAAGATTTGCTTTGTCTGTGATGGAGCTACTTTTTTTGTCATAACTGGTTGTTTGTACAGGCTGTGTAGCTTGTGTTTGATGTGTATTTAGAAGTGATTGAGTAGGAGGTATTTCCTAAGGTGTAGTTAATGCACTGTTGCTCTGCTATCATTAGAGTGGACCTCCTGTTGCTTTCTGCTGAAGAGAGTATTTAGGCTTGTCTGTCCTTTTTGAAACACTTGTTAAAAGTAATTGCAATCTTTGTCTCTGATGTGGCTGTACATAGATTGTTTATACTGTTAAGAATAGTCTGATGAGAATATGTTGGATATGGGTGAGTTGTACTGAACAGTGAAATTAATCCAACTGTTTTAGTACCCTTTCTAAAATAGCTTGGCCTTTGCATATGGGACAATAAGTCCTGTGTTTTCTTAGCAGGTATCCACTAAAGTAGTTTTTATAGTTTTATTTAGTTTTTTTTATTTTTTTATTTTATAGTAGTGACGCAGCAAGTGGTCTTTTGACCTCTCTCGGGATGGCTCTGTGAAGTCCCCCGCTCTGGTGTACGCAGATGCATAATCACATATCCCAGCATAGCTGCCACTCCACACACATGATTCATTAATGCTCCTCACAGCTAACACCACACTCCCACGCTGGTTTCATTCTTTTATACTCTCCTATTGAACAACTTTACAAGGCCACCCTGGGCAAGAGTGAGCCCATTCCTGTCTTTCAGTTACAAAGGAATTCAGGCTGATGCAGTTAATAGCCTGCCATAAACTGGCTACTATTAATTAGGCTAGTAATTATTGTCCCTTCCACATATGAAACCATGTGCAGTGAATGTTTGTAGGAGTGTGTAAAATGTGGTTTTCTATAAACCAAGCATCATGGTTCTTGTATAAAATGTTTAACAAAGTTTTACAATTAATTATGCAATTTTGCCACTTTAATATGAATAAAATTGTGATTTGCCGTTTGCTTTCTTGCACAGATGGCCACCTGTCACGCTTGTACTAAGACGTCCAGGCAAACTGGAGTGAACAGGGAGTTTTTGGCCACCTTATCGAAGAACTATGGTACCCCAGCGAGCTCGGCCAAACGCAGGACTCCTCAATCAGCTCACAAACCTACTCCCAAGTCTGGAGTACATGAGAAAACACCAGGCAGAACACCAACGTAAGTTACTTTATATACTGTGCTCTTTTGTAGAGTAAAAGTTTGTTGTAACAGTGGTTGCTGGTGCAAAAATCACAAGTATGTTTGGTTTTTCTGATGTTTGCGAACAAGGTGAAATGGATAAAACAGTAGTGCCACTTTTAATGAAAGCATGAAAATGTTATTTGCTGTTTGCAAAAAAAATGTAAATGATTCAAACAATTGCTAAAAGTTAATTTATAAAATCAGATAGTGGCTTAAAGGCCTGACAACCAGTCAACCCTCTATTGATGCTGACTGATTGTTGATTATGTTGTTTTCTGTCATTTTATGGGTTGCTGTAGTCCTCCGAGACTACCAACAATATCCATTATGAGAAATGTCTATTGTGACAGTTGACCACAATGACACAAACTGCCCTCGCCTAGTGTATTGTTGTAGGAATGTCTGAGTTTGCAATACAGAATCTAATTAGGATGTTTTTTTTCCTCTTCTCCTGTAGGTCAAACTCCTCTGATGCCAGCACCTCATCAAAGTCGGCCAGTGGGAAGAAGTCTGCTTTCTCTCGGCTTAGGAAGCTCCTCATGCTTGAGGACAGCCAGAAGAGTAAGAAAGGTGGTCTGAAAGACTTCCTCTCCTCTTTGTGAGGGCCTTGAGGGCCACAGAAACCCCACGATAGACTCTGGCCTACTTTGAGCAGCGCTCCTGGAATTCAGAGCACCTCACAAGAGTGGGGCAGAGTGGGATGTCCTGCTTGTCGTCAGTGTGTACGAAAGAGCCACCTGGTGGACTGGGCACGTTACTACTGTCTGAAGGGTCCCCGTCCCCGCCCCCTGCCCCTGTACTTCCAGCAGTCGCCAAACTCACACATGTTCGCTCTGAGGTGTTTTGGGACCATTCCTGTCCCATTCAAGTTAAGGACTAAAGACACATAACTAAGTTCACAGCCTTCACCGTGGGTATTAAATGAGGCTGGTGGGCTTTAAGCACCATATCTACCAGATAAACAATTGTTACTTTTTTAAATCAGAATATCAACTTACTTGTCCCTAATTGCATTTGTTTATTCAGGTCATCTTATTGGCCTGTAAAAACATCAATTAGGTACATACATTTTTTTAAAAATTGAGTTATTTATTAGGTGTTGTCCTGTTATTCTGGTCCCGTTCCTACGAGAGCAATGTAACCTAAATTTATCATAGCCTGAGTCACTTACCCATCCTAACACGGTAGTAAAATCATGATCTTTTCTTTTGGTTTTTTTTTTTTTTACATTTTTAACCTATGAGGTTTCTTGCATATTCATACTCAAACTGTGACTACTTAAGGGCTGCTAGTGGTTCACCGCTTGTTTACAAATGATGGGCTGTTTTGCCCTGAACCTGTATTGCAAAGACCAAAGATGTGTTTCTGTATAGGTCACTCATGCATTGCAGCTAAACAGAACTTGTGTGTAAATCATGATTTTTTTTATGCACTTTATATATTCAATAAATCAGTTGCAAAATAAATTTTTGTGAATGGATATGACTTGTATGAATTTTAGCATGTACTTATGTGAAAATGAAATTTACAATAACTCATTTTAAAAGGGGAAAGATGAATTGTACTGTATGATATATGAGGGGGAGAACAGGATCACTCCGTGCCCTATAAACACACTGAGGAACCTGAAGAGGACGCTCTGTTCTTAAATTTTGGAGGCTAAATTATATTTTTCACATAACGTGCTGAGTGGCAGGGTGTCAACACTACAATATGTGAAACCAGGCAAATTTCTTCTCATATAAGTTTTCCTTCTAATTTGCATTTTAGAATTACAGTGAAATCGTAGCACAGCACATGCAGGCCTAATTATAAGCTCAAAACATTAAAGTATACACTACCAGTCAAAGGTTTTGCACATTAAATCTTTCTACATTTGCATGTTACTTGATATTAAAACCATGCAATTACTATTATTTGCTAACACATACATCTACAGTACTTTCACCAGTTGAGTAGCTAAAAATGTAGCCAGAAATTTTATTTTTATTTCCTACCAGTGGTGAATTAAAACCCACCTAATATTATGATGCGGATCACCACACAGGTGTTAAGTGGCAATGGAGTCAATGAGTGCATTTGAAGTTAAAGAACAGCCTAAACTGTGAATTACCAACTACCAGCTATCTTTTACATTCTTTAAGAATTGGCCCTGTGTTGCTATCATGTTTTATATACACTCACCTAAAGGATTATTAGGAATACCATACTAATACGGTGTTTGACCCCCTTTTGCCTTCAGAACTGCCTTAATTCTACGTGGCATTGATTTAACAAGGTGCTGAAAGCATTCTTTAGAAATGTTGGCCCATATTGATAGGATAGTATCTTGCAGTTGATGGAGATTTG
>JBBIGB010300883.1:0-11545 GCA_037577075.1 Alestopetersius hilgendorfi | reverse complement strand
GAGACTGCCCCCTGTAGGTAGAGAATGAAAGTCGCTTTGGATAAAAGCGTCTGATAAATGCCGTAAATGTAAATGTGACCCCCAGGTTAAAGAGATTTTGCCCCTCCCTAGATGATATTGACATAATTTCTGTCAAGTCTATTTATATCCAAATCAGTAAAGCGGTTTATTGTGAATTTAATGAAACATGAAATTTAATTTGTTACTGATAACACATTCTTGTTTGGCAATAGAAGTATGTATTTTTTGGGGGCCAGGGGGGTGATACTTGCTTCAGCATGCCTCAGTCACCGACCTCATCCCTTCTGTTCAGTGAGCACCTCTTTCAGAGGTCGAGACCTCCAGGCATGTTATTCATCCCATAGAAATTTTCTGCATTCAGTCTAATGAATAAATCTCCTAGTCGGCCTATTTTTAGCGAACGAAAAGGGGAGACTTCAAAGAGATGGCACAATTATTTGTGAAGACAGACGTGGAGATAGTAGCAGACTTTGAGATTGAACATGATTACGCCAAAAGGAATTTGCAAAAATTATAAAACTGCAATGATGAGGTGCTGTACAAGGTTTTTACTCATTCTGTTGTAACAAAATCTCTCAACTATAAAGGCCTGCCATATGGCTTTACTTGTTAAAAATGTTTTTTAAAAAGCCACATTATTACAGCGACTGTGTAACATGCTGTTGGTGTTGGCAGATCCAGGGCTGCCTAGGTGATGTTTCAGGCCTTTTGAAAATGAAGGTGTTCAAAGCTACGAGATTAGAAAGGTTACAGTACTGACCGCTTAAGGAATCCTTTGTAAGCTTTTTTCTTTGATGTAATAATTCCATAAACTTTCAGGACTCACTCACTATCTGCCTCACTCTCTATCTCCTCCGCTTTAAACTCGCCTCCCAGGCAATGAGGCATGATGGACTGTTCAGCTTGCCTGGAAAGTAAGGTGATAAAGACATTGTGGTCTTTCTGAGGTGCGGTAGGTGTTCTAAAAGGCAACGAATTTGTCAGCTGGACACCTACAATCCAGGACGCATCAATAACATTGATGTTTTGAGTTTCTGAGACCTGGTTTCAGTTCCTTTTTGTGCTTAATGGTCTTCACATCGATGCCCAGCCATCTTTACCCAACCGCAGTCTGTAATCTGGACAAAGTCCCTCATCACACTTGCGAGTGTGAGCATGAATGATCATTTTTACCGCACCATCCCTCTCTTCTCAGATAGCTCATTCAATTGTCTGGTTTACTATGAGTTCATCCAGTGATAATAACCTTTTAAATGGCGTCTCTCCAGTGGGATGAAGGGTCACATTGATTTTGCTCTATTCAGAACAGATTCTCCTCGTAGTAATCAGCTGATCGACGGAGAAGGATGGCTGTTATGCTGGAAAGCAGAAAACAAAGGAATCTAATGCATCATGTGTGACTGAAGGGCCTCAGGGTCTTATTTCTATTGGTAAATTGGTCTTTAATCATAATTGTGTGGCAGCCTGCACATAGGAATTCTGACTTATTTGGCTTTTTGTGCTTCCTAATAAAAACAAATCCTCACAAATATTTAAGACATTTAAGATCCCTAGGTTATGGGATTTTACAGTGTAGCACCTCTGAAAAACAAGAGATTTCTTTTCTATTCATTTATCAAGTTCTGTAAACACTTTCTCTTATATTGATGCTTTGCCGTTTCCTTTAAAATTATGCTTTAAAGAACAATATTTTTATTTGGAAATTAAGAGAAATATTGTCAGCAGTTATTAAAAACTAAGGCAAAGCTGATTACAGTAATCCCCAGCTTTTCACTGGCGTTACATTCCAAATACTTTTTCACTCGTATAGTGAAAAAATGCCTAAAAGAGTTTCTGTAGTGTAAACCCTTAATATGCCCCCAAATGTGCTCCCAAAACACTTTAATTTAATTTTAAACTCAGTTTAATTTAAATTCCACACTGAGATATGCAACTCGGAAGGTTGCTGGCCAAACGTATTGGGAGACCGCTGCGAGGTGAGCAGTTTTCGGAGCATAACCCCTGATCTACTGGGGCTAAAAATACAAATGAGGGCTCATTGGAAAGGTCTCAGTGAGATCAGTCAAACTGTGGAGTTTGAAGTGTCTGAGTGCTTGTATCATGGAGGCGCAATACTGGTGTGGAAAAGTGCTTCCAGGTCATCTACAGCCTGCCCTGAGTCCCCTTGTGTAAAAAAACCCAAAAGAAATATATTTATTGCCACAAAAAAAAAGCAAATAAAGGCAGAGGATATTTGCAGTTTCTGCATTATTGTGGGGTTTTCCACCTAAAACTATGAGTTCAGTTCTCAAAAACAAATCCTGTAACTGAATCTGCGACTGGGGGATTACTGTAGTAATGATAAAACCTGAGAAACGGAACATTTTTGCTGTGCTCTCTTATTTTTTCAGAGTTGTATTTGGGCTATTTTTAAAAGACTGATGATGAATCACCTTGCATGAACACATAATAATAAAGTGTATGCTAACATTCCTGCCTGCTAGCTGCCGTTTCACATGGCCTACTTATTTAAAAAAGCATAATCATTCAAATGATGCTTTCAACAAAGAATACAAATAATTTCACAGCAATAATGTGAAGTTTCAATACCTGCAGACAATGCACAATTAAAATGTTGTAAAACCTCAAATTTTTTAATCAAATCTTTGGTTTTTGTTTCCTTTTCAATTTTTGTCCTTCCTGAGATACTTACCACCACGCAACTGTGTGTCATGGAAACTTCATTCCACACTCAAAATATGTAGTGTCGAAAGTATTTACAAATATGACGAGAGAACCGGTCAGTAAATACACACAAAGCTGTCTTTGCTCTGGTCTTGCTGAATGTGTTTCCAGAAAACAAAATGCGAATGTTTTAGATGTGTGCTGTTTGTGGTATGTATGTGGATGTGTGTGTGTAAATGGGGATGTGTGGGGTGTGTGTGTGTGTGTGGACCTGGAGGGGAGGGGCGTGTAACATATTTAGCTTGGTGTTGTTGAGGTAACAGGCTTTGACAGCTGTGTAATTTCTTTTGATTTATTCTTGACCTATGACAACTCCTTCTCTCAACGCCTGCCCCCACATCCCCCCACCACCCTAACCAACCCCACCCCCCCCACCCCCAATCCCCCCACCGCACATGCACCCACTGCTCTGAAAACTGCAGCCAGACCTGTGTGTGAGGTGTCAGTTGGGCTGGCCGGCGCGGTTGTGGTGTTTCTCGAGGGGCCGCCCTGTCGCATGCGATAAGGGCCTAAACAGCAGAGGCAGACAGCAGACACGTGGCTTCAGATGCAAAACGAGAGAATTATGCGCCTCCGATTAGAGGGATCCGGCACATAATCCGGAACGTCTCAGACAAAATGGGCTGGAATCAAAAAAAAGAAGAAGAAGGAGCAGAAAGACGACAAAGGATCTGCTCGCTGATGCTGACAGAGAGAGAACGCCTTCAGTGTCCTGCATAGATACAAGGAAAGATTTTATGAATGTATTCATTTCATATTTGCTTTCCTCTAACCATGACCTTCAATGCCTGACCTTGTGCCACAAAGGATTTTAATTTAACACATAAAAACAGATACATTTAAGCCATATTTACATTTAAACGCATTGCAGAGACCCTCCCTTGCATTCTTCTTGCGTTTTTCCCCATGTTTAAGGCATGATGTTGCAGATAAATGGGCAAATTTTGAAATCACAAAGAATCTGTGCTGAAATCTGATGTACTGATTGGAAGGCAACACTTATCCATTTCACTGATAGGATATTTCTACAAACCCACAAACCCAAATTAAATAGAAAAATTAAAATCCAGCCCTGAGTGGTATAAATGGAGCTCCTTCAGTAAAACATTTGAGGACGTGGTCAAATGTGAGGTGTGATGTTTGTGTAGCTGAGATCTTTGTTTCTAAATGTTGAGAAAAATTGCTTTTGAGGATCTCAGAGCTGCACCGAGTCGAATCTCAGCAAACACAGTCTGTGAGTTTGCAGAGGAAATTGACAAATTTGGATGTTCTAGTCAAGTTTTACAGAAAAAGAGATTTTCAGTGATATTACACTACATGGCTATGCCAAATGTGGGTGGAACTAAGCCTTTGTTAAAGTTGCTGGAGTCGAGCTGCTAGAATTCAAGTCAATTTTATTTACTTAGCACATGGCAACAAAGGTGAGGAAAAACTCCCTAAAGCTGGAAGAAGAAACTTTGCGAGGAACCAAAACTCAAAAAAGGAACCCATCCTCCTCTGATCAATGGGAAATAAAAGGGTATCAGGTTATAAGAGCCATGGTGTACTTAACCACTGAGCAGTAGATTCTGTGATCAGCAGCAGATCAGTTAGAGTTTGTAATGGTGCATTTAGGTTGAGGCCAATGTTTGAATGAACGTCATAAATGGACAGCAACAGAAACAGCCTGTGTAGTTCTATGGGCCTGGAAAATGGTGATGATTGGATTACAGCTGTTTTTTGCATATAAAGACTATAAATTGACCTCAGAGAGAATGATAACAATATGAAAGAAATGTAGTATGGGAGCCCTTTTGAAATACAGTGAGAAAACAAAGAAAACATCTCTGTACTGCTCTTTCAGGGCTCAGTGTGAAAGTCCCTGATATTTGTTTATCCAAATCCCTGCAGCTCGTGGAGTGTGTGTACTCTAATCTTGAAGTGCTTCACTCCTCCGCTGACACTCTCTCCCACTCAAGGGTGAAACGTTATTAATCTCTTGCATATTCCATCCCAGAGGAATAAGAGGATAATGCAATGGAAGCGGACCGCACACAATTAATGCACTTCGGAATTAAAGCATTTCTAAAGAGCCCATGGTGTCCCTTTAAGTTTTGGGAAGGGGCTGTTTGATTACTTTTGGATTACTATAGGAAAATGCATAAGATGTTGTCAGTGAAGTCCTCACTGTTACACTGTCGCACTGCCACAGCCCATTTTAGCAACACTGTAATGTGGTTAACTTTGAGGGGATCAGATTCTGATGCCAGAATTAAAGTTACAGAAAATAAAAACAAACATGGGACAGTCGACTTGCATGACCTGGTAGGATTCAACTGTGAGAGTTTTGGGATATTAGAATCAATTATTGATGTTCATCCACTATCTGAGCCACTTATCCTTAAACTCCCCACACCTAGTGTTGGGTTGGGGTTGGAGGTGTTAGGACCAATCCCAGTACTCATATTACATAACATTACATTCCTTTGCAAGATACTTTCATCCAATGACACTTTGAGGAATTTGAGGAAAGAAGTTTCAGGACAAATGTAGAACCAGAGGAGAGTTCTAAGTGCTAGAATCTTTATGTAGGGAGTAGAGCCAGAAGATAGATCGAGCATCAGGAGAGATGCACACCTGGGATAGGTCATCAGTTAAATTATTGCTGGTTATAATAAAAATAACTAAATAGACAAAATTCATTTTCATATTTAAAACAGTTTCCTCAGGGGTCTGAATGTTTTCCACCCTATAAACGCTTGGGGTCCCAGAAGTTAGGAGGGTTCCCAGCTGACAAGCAATTGGATGAATAAAAATGTCTTTTCTTTTATTTTGTAACAGGTGAGATACACCTTAGCTACCTTAGCAGGGGTCTTAAAAGCAACCCTGAAACCATTGAATAAAACTGAAAAGCACCCACTGTGAAGACAGAGAGGTTCCTCAGGGTTCACTTTTTGGAGATATTGACCCTCAACACTGCTGCAAATTCTGCAAACACCCTCTACTGCTACTGACTATACCACCCCTTAAACTATGCTAATACAATATCTGGAGAGTAAGGGGAACTCTGCCCCAAGAACTACTCATGCATAGGTTTAGAAAAATAAAGAAAATATTATCTTTATTCACACAGAATAATTGCCAATAAATAGAGAGAAGACAAAAATACATATACAATCATAATAAATTTTTAGCCGAACCAGTCGGGCCACTATGAATGGACACCAGCAAACATATGATCCAACCTCACACGTGAAGGCTACAAAATGTAATCATAACACCCACACCGAAAGTTCAAAATATACTGCACTGCAATTCCCCCACTTAGGTGCTTGGCACGATATCAAAAAAGCATGATATCAAAAAAATGACTGTCATGATTGAGTGTGCTCGAGGAATCCAGGATCCAAGACCTAAGTTCACAGACTTTAGACACTCTTGTGAAATGACTGCACCAAGGCCCCCATTACTGCAGTCTACCTCTAAAAGGAACGGTTTCATGAAGTCTGAAGCTGAGATCACCCTCTTCTTCAAAGACTGGAAGGCCTGTTCACAAGCCTTGTCCCATGCGGATGCCAGGGGGACTGGGGAGGCCTTCTCTTTTCTCTGTGGTCCACTGGGCATCCCAACAAGATGGAGCAGTGGGGCCAAATGCTTTGAGAATTCCTCCACAAATCGTTGGTAATAGCTTGCAAAGCCAAGGAAGGATTGTAAACCCAACAGATGTCTTGGGCATTTCCTTTCCTTTACCACCTCAATTTTGGCTGGGTAGTTAGACACCCACTCAGCCGACACCACGTGCCCCAGGTAGCTGACCTGGTGTTGAAAGGACCTGCATTTAGATAGTTTAACTTTCAGCCCTTGTGTTTGCAGTCAAGCAAACACCTCTCCTATCCTCAACATTGGAAGAAAAGACAATCACGTCATCTAAATATAATAAGATGGACTGGTAGCAGCAATCCTCAAACATTCCTTCCATCTGGTGCTGGAACGGGCCTGGGCCATTGCAAAGTCCAAATGGCATTTGATTGAACTCAAATAGGCCACACAGTGTGCTAAAAGCAGTCTTTGATTCATCTGGCTCAGCCACTGGGACTTGATTGTAGCCACTCACGACGTCTAGAGTGGGAAAACCACCTTGCGCCTGACAATGAATACAGGGATTTGGGGGAGCCTGAATGACCTGCTGGGGTGACAACCAATGGAAGTCAGAAAAAATTGATTCACTGGCACTAGAGCATGCCACCACCTCCTGGGTGGAGATGTAAGCTTGAACAGAAATACTTGAACAGCCAATAGTGCTATGCCCCGGTGTTCCCGACATTAAACAGGGGGGCACACAACAGGCCCTTCTTTGCCGAGACCAGGGTGGTTGTAGGACACCTTCTGGCAACTACTCGTCTTCAATGCCTAATGGCTCAAGTAGAAACTGCAGAGTCTAGTTGTGTACAAGTCACTGGAACCATAGTGAGGGCCACCACTTCAAGACAAACCCCTAACTAGTTGCAATCTTTTTTTGCAGATGCTGTAGATGTTCTTGAAAAAAGCTCTCTGTGATGGTGGTCACCATTGACCCAGTGTCAATCAGACAGGGGACTGGTATGTCCTGACTAACATCATAATAATAGGAGTGCACACTGGGAGTTAGTAGTTTTCCTACTGATTGGCGGAGTGGTCAGGGCCTAGTGACTAGGGGGGAGTTCATTGGAAGGCACATGAGTGGCTGACCTACCATTACGAGATGGGGGGCAGCCTGGCAATAATGGGCAATATGCCCAGGTTTATCACATCTAAGGCAAATGGGCTGGCCATCAGGGTTCCATTTAAAATGCCCACCCCCATATGACTGAGGGACTTGTGGTTTACCACTAGAATGCCCTAACTGCCTAACCAGCAATTGGGCTTGTTGTTTAAGAACCAGGACTTTTAGCTCTAAATTCTGCTGATTGGGCAGCCATAGCTACATACTCATTACTCTGACCTGAGGCACGATGGCTCTGATCACGACTCACCTGACCCTCTTTTACACACCTAATAGCTTCTATTCATAGGTCTAGGAGGGACAACCCATTATCTGCCCATACCAGCGTCTTAAGTTCCCTATGTTCCCTTCCTGTGATCCTCTCAGACAATGAAGTGCAACATGACTTCCAGCAGGCTTTTGTTCAAATCTGGGCCTGTCAGCAGCACATCGTTCAGTGACACGCCATGATGACAAGCGCTGGAGTCGAATAACACTCTAATCTGCTCAGGCTTACGTGGATGGTACATGCCGATTGTAGGTAAGTACCCGTATTCTTCTCTTACATGCAAGGGCGGAGCCAGTTCGGCATAGTGGTGATCAAACATTTTCTGCATAAATGCCACAAAGTGCTCCTTTATCTGAGGCTTTTTCTCAAGTGTAGGACAGAGAGTTGAGACGGCTCAAAGCTTGTTCTTTGTTATTATGCAGGCATGCTCTCGGAAAACGAAAGGGATGCAGCGCCACCCAGCTGTTTGTGTCATCCATCTCTTTGTCCATTATTTGCATAAACAGCCTGTCCTCGATTGACGGGGCTGCCTTGTCATCATCTGCCGTTCTTTCAATGATGGTGCTGTCTTGTGGGCTTTCACAGCAGAGGCTCCAACTATGAGAGAGGTCAGTGTCAAAAGGAGACTGTGAGTCAGACCTCATCAACTACGACCCAGTCTCTGAGTATAAGGTGCATTCTTAGTCGCCGTTGCGTATCATCAACATAGAAATCCCTCTGCCCAAAGCTGCCTGCATCTGCGCCAAAGTTTTGCTGCCTCTGACTTCAGAACTTCAGCTTCTGCTGTGGCTGCTACAACTTCTTTTTTATGCTGCAGCTTGCACAGCTCTGCTTCCAATTTGGCCTTTTCTAAAATTACTTCAGTCTAATGCTGAATCGTTCAACTTAAATGAACAACATTACTTACAAGCAACACTTGTAGAAGGCTTTAAACAAGCAAAATTGTAAAGACAAGGCATTACAATGTCCTCCAGTGTATCCCTTCTGGTGAAATGGCGGAGCTAGACCACCTGACCACACTCAACTAATGTATTGGCAGCTTTTCACAGTCCAAGAACCAACCATGTGGTTGTGCCAGAAATGTCTAACGTGTAGTGCTATAAACACACAACAGTTTTCTTTCTGATAACATGTCATCAATCTTAAATATCCCATGACATGAAAATTTCACTTCATGAGATTTTTTAACATTAATACAAGTTCCCCTAGCCTGACTACGGTCCTGCAGTGGCAGGAAATGGCAATAGGTGTAAAGAGTGCTTTGATCATCCTGCTCTGCCATTGAGAGATGGCCAGATCTGGAATAAGTTGTCATAGGGGGACAACACCCCCCCCCCCCCCTTAAAAAATAAAAACAAAAAGTCTAAAAATTAAGTCTGGATCAGTTTCAACTCTCCTTGGCTCAGCTACAAACCTCAAACAAGAAAGTCAATGCTATATAATTTTGTTGCTTTGCTGTATACGATTACCTAGCGTTTGACCCTTAGAACGTAGCTGTAACATTAGCTCTGTGGCTAACAGCTAACAGCCCAGTTAGCAGGCTACTGTCGTTAATGTAAAGGTAGATAGAATCTGGTATTTATGTGAGTGGTGTGTGAATACACAAATTAAGTCGATTGTTGTACTTATTTTTTATTTGGACAACCATGGTGCTAATTTTCATCTTACAGCAACAGGGTCATAGGCACTGATTTCAACTGCTTGGCTATCAAGAAAATGTTCCAAATCTCACTACAGAGGAAGACAACTGTCTTTTACCAGCTATGAGACCGCAGTAGCCATTGTTGTACAGCGTAAACATTAGCGCATGGTACCGTGACCGCAAGCTGGCCCCTCCCCCATTGTCCACCTTGCTCCACCTCTCATCTCCTCGACCCGCCTCTCTCCTCCTCATTCTCATTTAAAGCTACAGACACAGAAATGGTGCATCCTCGGGAAATCTCATTGTGTGACTGACTCGAAGTGGCTGTAATTCTGCACCAAGGCTGAATCTCAGGAGGAGACTTCAGATACAGTATTAGGGGACTACTACAACCTATATAAAAGCATAAAAAGCAGCATGTCATGGGATCTAACATCTCTATGTCTGTACTCCCAGTCCACCACACCCAACCCACATCTAACACATATAAAGGAATTCTATTAGTTGAATGTGGTAGACAATGTTCAGAATGGAGATCTTTAATCCTGAACATTCAATTGATGAGGTGGCTAAAGTGTAGTTATTTCTGTACAAGATATTGCTTAGGGCAGTAGATTAAAGACATTAGGAGAAAAATTGAATTGTTCAGTCCATTTTTACAGCTAACAGTAAGTCATACTGTGTCCTAAACCGCATACACCAGCCTGATCCACCTAAATGAAGATCAGTTCTTTTTTACAGCTAACAGTAAGTCATACTGTGTCTTAAAACACGTCCACAAGCCTGATCCACCTTAATGAAGAGCTGGATGAGGTTTGAGGGTCTAGAGAAGTGGGGAGGGGGATAAATTTACTGACTATTGACTTCTAGTGCTAGCAATGTTAGTCTCATAGCTCCAGCTCTAAACTGAATAAGCCAAATTCGTCCTGGCAGATTGACAGATCGATTTTTTAACAGAATGATTGCTGAAGCTATTTTTGCTTTTACTTAAAGAAGTGCCCAGAAATAAGTTACAACTGAAAATATGCTCTAAATATGTAAAATCTGAGCAAGTGCAAAACTCATGCAGCAGTTTGTTCATTTTTAAAATCTAGATTTAGAATCCTCCATTCAGACACTGTGTGAGCGTGTATATGTGTGTGTGTGTGTGTGTGTGTGTGTGTGTGTGTGTGTGTGTGTGTTACACATCACTCATTCTACCCTCAGGCCTGGAGAACTCATTTCCTACTTTAGTTGTAGCAGATTATTATCGGTTTTGTGTTCAGCTCAGTTATGCGTTTAATGACGTCCTTTATTGTGTCTGTAATAGTTTCGTGTCCCTCTTAATACAAAGCCATCTGCACTGAGAACATATCTATTTACACAATGCACAGAGAAATCTAAAACATTTTTACATAGTTCTAGCCTTTCATTTTCTAATAATAAATTAATAAAATGAAAATGTTAAACCAAAACTAATCAAATATATACCCAGTTTAAAATAAACAGTAATCAAATTAAATAAAAAAATGAAATTAAATAAAAATGCAGAAAAACTAAAGGAGAATGAAATATGTTTAGAAAGCTGGGGTAAAAATGCTTTTAATACGTTTTTTAAACAGTGATGTGACCCAGCTTGCTACTGGGACTGTTTATTAATGTTTAAACAATCAAATTAATAATAAAATGGTTGAAACCTCAGCTAACTTGACATTAATCTGGACACAGTGAATGTATTGTCACAGCACAGAGGAGCTTTACGATAATTTTATCGCCACATCATATGTCTGTGTTGGGCACACACACACACACACACACACACACACACATGTGCTAGGATGCATGTCAAGTCATCTTTCCGTGCAACCACTACCTCTCCCTTTCGGATGGCAAGGCAGCGAGGCCAGTGATTCAGCAGATGCACTCGTCTGTTAAAACCCCAAACCCTCAAATCTCTGCCTCTGTCCTATTTAGGCTGCTGTTTGCGAGGACGCTGTGTGCGAGCCTGGCAGGCAGGCCTGTCAGAACTCGTCATGTTAACCTTTCACTGATGTGAGCATGTGATGAGTGAGCCGTCAGCGGTGCCCGCTCTTTCATTTTTCCTCTCTCTCTCTCTCTCTCTCTCTCTCTCTCTCTCTCTCTCTCTCTCTCTCTCTCTCTCTCTCCCTAT
>JBBIGB010300868.1:0-11545 GCA_037577075.1 Alestopetersius hilgendorfi | reverse complement strand
GAGAGAGAAACACACAAAGGTAGGGGCAGTTTTACGGCAGGTAAAATGTGTATTTGTCATATAAGGGGCACCAACTCCCCCCCCATCCCCCCCCCCCAGTTTTGGGGAAGAAAAAGTGCGTCTTATACGGCGAAAAATACGGTACATAAGCACTTTATGACTACCTAAATATACAAGACTTTTTTCCCCCAACATGTCCTTACACCTTTTGGGGTGAAACTGATGAAAGTAGCATATGTAATGAGTGGATGGCCCACTGTAGATACTTGTTGGTGTCAGAGTAGACTCTGATTTACCTTGAGGTTCGCAGGAACAGACAGAACGCCAGAATTCCATGCTCATGATTTTATTAAAGGAACTTAAACAAAACAAATGTGCACATGGGCCACCAAGAAAACAAAACAGATACAGGCTATAGGCAGGGTAAAGGAGGTGATGGACACATGAGGACTACCTAACATAAACAGGCTTATATACATAACTAAAATCATGAGGAAACACGAGACAACTGAAAACAAAGGAGACACGTGATACAAGACAGAAACCATGTGACACACAGAAGACACGTGACAACAGAAAAGAACATGACACCAAAATAAAATCCCTAACCAGCAAGAACAGAAAACAGGGTCAGAACAGAAAAGCAGCGGCATCGTAATGGCCACTGACCGAACCGTGACAGTTAGATACCCACCTTGGCTTTAACTAGTATTCAACTAAATGCCCGTTCAGTGTAATTGAATCTGAGTGTAAAAGATTCTATTCAATCTACATCCTAACCTTTACTCAAAACTTAAATCTCATCATGATCCTAACCACGATGCAGATGATAATCAACAAGATTAGTTCTAGATAGTCTAATAACAAGTAACGAAACTGTAAATCTATAAAGGCCCACCAAAATAAAGAGTGGCCTTCTAAATTTATAATACAAAATACAAACAAGCCATCATGTACCGCAGTGTAGTGTATATTTAGTGCCTTTGTGTTGTCTTGTTCTGTGTGTTCAATCAACTGTAGCCCTAAGTTAGAATGGCACTCCATGAATCTTTCCTTTGATCAGGATCATCCCTCCCAGCCATCATGTACAGAGTAATCCTGAGAGCCTGCGCTGGACTCACATATCTTATCGGTCCAGCAATGCAGGATAATTGGGTCCCAAAAGAAATAAAATTACATTTATCTCTTCTTCTGATCACCTCAAAACAAAAAAAGGTGGGTTTTAAGATTATATCAGACACGGTTGGTTTTACACCAACTCATTTAAATAAAATGTTTATGGCATAATAATATAACCATCACATTGACACTACAAGTAACTGCCATGACAGATACTGGAATGTCTGATGCTGTGACTGTAAATGACTTTAGCATGTGACATTCTCAAATGACCATTATGTAAAAGGACCTATATATAACTTGTTAAGCATTTCTGGTGTAGTGTGAGCCATCATGGATGATCCACAAATTCTGGAAGCATTAGCAGCATTACTGAACAGCATGACTGATCCTCCAGCAGGGCAATATAATTCTAGCATTTACTAAGGCTGAGAACATAAAGACTACAGACCCACTTCAGCTAATGCACAGGGAGGCACGGACATCTGCCCCGTCCAGATTTATTAAACCGCACAGCACTGAATAAGTAACTGCATGTTATATGAACCCAGTCTCTGCGGTCAAATGCACAATAAAATGCTTTTATTAATTTACAGATGGTGAAGATTTCTGTGCTCCATTAAAACCTCCAACCTTCCACTCACCTTTGAGCTCAATCTACCTTATAGGTCTACTATATGGGCTGCAGCCCACATCCCCTTTTGCGGTCAGAATTTATATGCTGTTATATCTGTGATATTGCCGTTGCTGTTTAATTTATGAGTTAATTATCTCTCCATTTGTCAGTTTCTGCTGTTGCTGGTATACATGTGGTGAAGCTAGTATCAGTGTATAGTGGGAAAGAGGTGTTTCTGAGGTTTTTGAAAGTGGTCCACCACCAATGTCAAGAGCATATTTGCGGTCAGAAACTGACCTTCAGTGGGGCATCACTCAGGGCTGCAAAATATATTGTCTGTTAATCGTTGTCATAATGTCTGTCACTATGCTGATTTCCGCAGTTTGTTGTTCAGATGAATCAAGGTTGTTATGTAATCGACCAAAATTCAACTCCCGCCTTATTTCACCATCCCAAGACGCGTGTTCACTTGAGAGTACTAAATATTTATAGTTATATTTTACACGGAAATGTAGCTGAATTTATATTATTCATGTTACAAAATTAATAAATTATATTTTTCTTAATACTTTAGCACTAAAATACACTTAAAAAATTGCTACGAAAAAAGCAAAAAATAAAATGTGGACGATATTTGCAGTTTCAGCACATTTGCCTGGATTTCCGCAGGAAAATGACTAGATAGGTTCTAAGAAAAAAAACTATGAACTTCTGAGGCTGCGAACTCTGAATCATGACTTTGCGAGGGTATACTGTATGTACAAATTACACACTGGCTGCCCTTTATTGCAGCTCCATCCTTCATTACCTTCAAAATTTCTTCTTCAACATTGCACTGGGAATGCAAAAGGGCAAGATAAACCTCCAATAAATTATGTAGATATTTTTAATAATAAAAGAATTCTTCAGGAGCAGAATTATCTACCTTGATCTGAGATTTCAAAACAGTAGCCGCATTGATATTCAGGTTGAGCTCCTCAAAAAGCAGCAATTAGGAGACACTGGGCAGGCTGAGAAAAACACATCAGCCTAGCAAGGTGAACCACAAATGGAAAGAGACACTTCAGACAGTAAAGGAATAAAAAAAAAGAACTTTTTGTCCCTCTGCCGGTGAGAAGCTCCTCTTTGACAGTCATTGAATGTAACCCTACGCACATCCATATTCATAAAGCCCTCAACACTCATCTTCTCTCAGAGAACGAGCGATGGGAGATTTGTCCCGACATGCACAGACTGGGGCTCATGTAAAGATGTATTTTGTGAACAACCATGAACATGTAGGCATAACAAATCATCCATCCACCAAACAGTCTGTTTTTAGGACCTGGGCAGACAGTTTAAGAATCATGACAGCAAAAGGGAAACTGGGGAATCGGGTTATTGAGTGCTGGACATGAATTCTGACATACTTAAGTCATGGCCAGAAAGAAACTTCAAGACGTGCCAATAATTGCTTGAACTGCAACCATAATGATGATGCTCTAATTGGTTGAACAACTGGTCAATCGGTAAATCTGAAATTTGAGCTCCGAATTGTGGTTGTGGTTGTGGAAACAATTGGTGGCTCAATTTTGAAATTGTGACCATCATTTAACTGTCTCATACAGTGTCCATACTCAAGATGACTTCAAGCTCAGGCATCAATTCTTTGGAGGCGGTGGTGGTACCACAGTGGGTAGGATACTTGCCTCTAGACCAAGAGGTCACAGGTTCGAATCCTACCACACAACCACTGGGTCCCTGAGCAAGACCCTTAACCCCAAGTTGCTCCAGGGAGAGACTGCCCCCTGTAGTTAGAGAATGGAAGTCGCTTTGGATGAAAGCGTCTGATAAATGCCATAAATGTAAATGAAAGCAACAATAGCAGGCAAATTGTTCAATCAAATTGTCAATGTATAAATCTGAAAATCAAGCTATCTCTTCATTTGAATGGCATTAATAAGTGTTCTCCTAATTGTTTTTGGGCTTTTCTTTGTCCACGAAAATTGGCGTCAGTGTGAATCTTAGCCCTGTCCTCTGGTCACTATGCAGTTTACCACACTAGCATAAATAAGTTCTAAGTTTAGAGAGGGTGTGAATTTTGGACTTATTCTGATGCCCAGGAGATTTGAACTTTTGGAGCAGCTACAAAATATTTAGATAAAGAACAAGCCCTTCACACACGATGAGGTTCCATTTTTTAAATCAATGAACAATGGCTTCTAATAGTAAAATAAAGCGAAAACAAATGCATAATTCATACTTGAGGTTCACAGGTTTAGCATTCATGCTTTTGCATGGATATGACTGAACATGTGCATGAATTCGAGTCATAATAACTGTTAACATGAAATATAATTCACCCACCCACACCCCCACCAAAAGATTACCCCTCAATCACTTCCCCTCCACATGCCCACATCTGAATCCAATCACGCCACCACCCCCAACATAACAGATCATAATTAAATCCCTGCTCATAATTATACAGGTTTCTTTATGCCCCAGCACCATGAAATGGACTTTGTTCTTCATATTTAAAATCTATATCTAATTTATTACAGAAAAATAATTAATGTTTAGTATGACTATTGTGGTAATCACAAAAAGTAATTCTTTTGAAGTCCAAAACAGTGGTTCTAAATCTGCTTGAGACTAATTCAGTGGGGAAAAAAGGCCTGTCTAATAGGCTTACCACTCCACAAAAGTTTCTACGGGGAGAGTAAAGAAGGGTGATTCTTCCTGAAGGAAGAAAATGATCACTGTACTTCTGCTGCCAACAGTGTAAGCCCTTGTGGCAGTCGCTCTTTGAGATGTTGGCTGGTGACTTCCCACAGCTCCAGGACCTTTTTACCATGGCACAAGAACAACAGCTCTTTGACAGTCCTGGTCAGGTCTTTCCCCCTGTTACTACTGAATACACTGGACCATTTTATTTTTGTCCAACTATGCCAATGTTGCTTGGACCTGATCTCACATTTGACACATTTCGAGTCTGTACATGTAAAAGTCAAATGTGGTGTCCATGCAGGACTCTATTATAGGCCCAATGCATTACACATTCGTTTCTTTACGTTGGACTACGAAATTTTCTAGGTGTCTGGACGCTCCTCATTAAATTCAGTTTGTTCACATTAGCCTTATTTCCTTTCCTTTTCTTGCCACTTTTGCCCTTGGCTTATTCATTAAGGCCCACATTTCTGGAAAGCTGCTTCTTTACAAAAAGCATAATACACTTTAAAATTGCATTGGTCTTCAGCTTCAGTGGAAACAGGCTTTTACATTTCCTCATTAGACACATTCCAATTTAAGGAACCAAATAGTAGACTCCAAAATGTAATAAAAGTTTCCCAGGATTCTCTGGTGAGTCAGCCAGCTGTCACTGAGAAATATCTACTTCTATCAAACAATGCTTTCCATTGCACAATAAGTACAATTTGCATCCTGCATGCATTATTCGCGCTAGGCTTCTCACGACTTAATTCTGGATCTCGGAAGAAAGTATTAACTGTGCTTTCTTTTTTAGTTTTGCCGTTTACTGCTGTTAGGTTGTGTTGAAGGAAATTATGGAGTTCGGGTAAAGAGACGCGGAGACCAGGCTCTGAGATTAGGAATTTATTAGAGATCTCTCAATCTCTAGGCAGCCCTGCAGGAGAATGCAAAAAATTTCCTTCTATAGTTGGAGAAAACACTTTCAGTTTGTTATTCTCTCACAGTCAAATTCAAGACCATCATGTTCATTATACAGAAGTCAGTAGCTGTTCATTTGCCAAAAATCTACAACAATCAAACTCCTTTCTTCGCAGATACAGTGATACTAAAAAGTGAATAACAATGGAGATAGGAATTAGGATAGTCTGAGTGAATGTTATTGGAGTGGACGATGCCAGTAAATGGATAAGGTCCCATGCAAAGGTCCCATGCAAAGTGTTTCATAGTATTTCCACAATTATTGTTTTGATATTTGTTGTATTATGCAGGGTTCCTAAACACAAATTATGTAAACACTGCTCCTGATTGAGATGTGTCAGTGGCGAACGAGTCGGTTCTTTGACTTTATCTTTGTGGATAAAGATCCCTCATGCATGTTCTGCTTGGGGCTGTACGCTCCAAACCGGATTTCGAGGGATTGCATTTCATAGGTAAGGCTGAACAACTGCTTTAAATATATTTGGCCATTTTAAAATCCTGTTTTATAAACCTCAAGCTTAAGCCATGCTAAGCTATTAAAACTATGCATTCCTGTGTTCAAGTCAGCCTCCAAACAACATTTTGGCTAAACGTGGGCACTAGCTCTTTAGATAACTTTTCTCAAACTCCAGAGGTTTTCTTAAGAAATCCACCTCAGTTTATAAATCTTTACTTCAGTTCAGAAATCTTAACCTTAGCATGTCTACCTGTGTTAGTTTACGTGATGCTTTCGCCATTTGCAGTACGGCCACGTACTTTGCGTGTACTTTTAATTTCTCTATGCTTTGGGAGACGATCGCCATTGGCGACTGAAATAAAAAAACTAGCCACAAAATAAAAAATCTAGTCGCATTTGCGAACCATTTTAGTTGCCATCTGGAGCCCTGTTATGATTACATCACATATTTGAAAACTTGCCCTGTCTTACAGACAACTCTTATAGAGTGGTTGTTTACTCCTAGTGTTCTTTTCTGTCGACAGTTGGGCCACCAGAAGCCTCTTTTACTCTATCCTCTTTTCTCACAATAATGATGCTTCCACACAGAGATGCCAGACCACTGAATAAATATGTGACATCATGAGACAGCCTTAGAAATGCTGCCACAGTGCATGAAGGCTGTGATTCCCTACTGTTTTCAGCATTCATATGCCTTCTACTCACCCAGTAACCACGCAACAGTATGATGATAAGGTGCATAAATACAGTATAATCAGCACAAATATATAGGTAGGCCTACTCCATTGCAGACAATCACTTTGGCTGCTAAATTATTAGCTAAGAATGGCAGTCAAACATAAAGCATTAAGTGTTTTGACAAGCGACAGGGCACTAGTGACAACAACCAGGAAATAAGTCAGTAGTGCAGAGAATCTGAGAGTGGTTACAACTGGAGAATAGCTTACCTAGAGCATTGTAGTAAGACATTCAAATAATGCAGGTCTCTTTATTATCCCCTAATTATTTAAAAAATGCAACATTTTAGGTAATCCTATATTGACATCTTGCTATTTGCTAATGTTAGGTTCCATTTTAGATTGTTTTCGTAATAGCCTTGCTATTCCAGGTCAATAATACACATAATAATAGCGTACTCACCATGATCTAGTCACTTTTGCAGCTGGATTACAGTAGTGCAGCTTATGTAATTATACATGTAATGTTTACAGTATTTTTACTGTTATTACAGTTGTAACAGTTATGTCTAAAATTACATTCCTTTTCTCCTAAAGCAACAAATGTTTTGTTTTTTTTAACCCCCACCTAAGCAACCCCCCACTTCCCATGATCATTCGAGCATCTACCCCTAAAAAGGTTTCTGTACAGCCCTGATAAAGTAGTGAGCAAACTCAAAAAAAAGAGGAAAAAATGAAAAAAGAAATATGTTCATGCGGCACTACACTTTCCTGAATTTGTACCTACAGCATCCGTTTGTGTTTAATTGCCAGTGTTAATCCTACGCTGAGGATTTGGCCGCTTGGCTGGCAGAGAAGTGGGACACATAAGAACACTATGGAAGCGGCCACTTTAAAACGGAGCCAAACTCTCTCCATTTTCCGCACTCACACATTTACAAAAGTACCCTCTTTGCTGAGGCAAATTACTGTCTTCTTTATATGGAGCTCATACTAAAAGCAGAAGAGTGGACACTAGAAGTACTGACCGCCTTTCATCCTCTATAAACCTTGTGTTTACTTTATCAGGGATGGAGCTGTGATTACGCATCGTCACTCGTATTACAACAAAGGCCCTCAACCATGAGCATGACCATTCTGCCAGACCCGACGACAAATATGCTCTTTCAGAACATCATACAGCAATATAGGCCTCTAATACATGCTATTCATCAGTTAAAGGTCAATATTAACATAAACAACATGCCGAACAGGGTTTATTATGGCCTAATCTTCCCGTTTCACCAAAGCCAAATCCCTGCTAAAGCATCATCATTCCCCCTGGTCTGGAGGCGTGGAGACTAAAATATGGCCTCAACTGGTACTCGATGAGCAGAAACGTCCCACAAGATTGTATAATGAATAACACACAGCATTATGACCAACAGTCAAATTATCCACAGTACTAGAACGACTCAGGGGATGCTCAAGATAGTGTATTCATGTTTTAGCCGTTTTAATGTGCACATGGGTATACTTTAGTGTGCTGGGGTGATGGGAGCCCCTGGTCCATCCCAGAATTGAGGGTATAGCTTTTAAGCAATCCAAAACCAAAAACAAGCTTTGAAACCATTCCATTTTGGGTCTGTAGGTCTGATTTGGAGATTTGCCTGTTTAGGACCTATCAAGTAACATTCCTGTGTGATTCACGTTCAGTCGACTTTCAAACTGAAGGCCTTCTTAAAAATGACACAATTTCCTTTCTGAAAATAACAGTGAGTTCTTTGATAGTTATAATTAGGATTAGTGTTCATCTTAACATGTCTGCACGAACAAGTGATCACACCACACAGCTTCAGAAACTTGTTTCCCTCCCCTGCTCAGCATCTCCAGCACACGTAATTCTGTACATGCAGCAATGTGCACATATACCCATATCAACCAGAAGGTTGCTCTGAACCAAATCTACTTTATGCATTTTGTTCATTTTGTGTAGACTATTTTATTACCTGCCTTGCTCACACACATTCCAGCCACGTCTAAGAACAGAGTCCGCGTCTAGCCGTTGGTTTTTATGTCATTATTACAGAAATTGCTTTGCTCTGTTACTGTCCCCTTCAGACTAATGGAAAATCTGTTCAGCCATGTCAGTCCTTGGAGACACACAGCTCCATCATTATGGAAATCAGGAGAGAATGAGTTTTTACCTACAACTCATGCTCCTGGCTCCAAGTGATAGAACTCTCCCGGCACTGAAAGGCCATGGTGTTCCTGATTTTGTCTCAAATGTGTCCCCACTTCATCTGAATTGCTACTTATAGAATGCCTCTTTTCCAGCCCTGAAAGCGGCACAGTTGATATTGCTTACAGAGCAGAAGGGTGCCCACCAGGGAAGGATGAGAAGATTGAGGGAGCTTGTGGATTTGACCCAAACAGATTTACACGGCTAGTCTTCACTTCACATGTTTGCTCAAAGCTCCGCGCCACGGTTCTGCTTAAAGCATGAGTGTGATGTGTCTTGATTATCCAGAGAATAGCAGAAAAACTTCTTTGCTTTCCCACTAGAGGGTAACTAAAGTTTTTAACCCAGCAATTAGCATAATCACACCAGCCTCAAACCAGGTTAGAGTTCTTTAAAGGTCTGCCTCCCTTACTGATGTGACATCCAGTGTTTGTTGGAACAAGCCTTAATAAATGCTTATGTAGGTTTACGTCAGTTGTCATAAAAGGTTCATGCAAGTGACATTTGAATGCTGTCAGCAAGAACATACATGGTGCCAGGACATCTAAAAACGTACTTTTTGTTAAATGGTTTGCAGCTGCAATCAAGGACAAAACAAATCTCATTATCATGTTAAGAGCAACAAACAGCAGCATGCTATCTGTCATATTTAACGCTAAATAAACCTTTCATGTTGTTTTTCAGTGACAGAATTGCAAGCTGGGCCCCCCCTAAGCTGGTTCACCCATCTCAACGATGATTTGAAGTTGGGGAACCAGTAACAGCAATTCTCTTAGCCAGAATGGGAGGCGAATTACTGAACACTCTTCTAGTAATAATCAACAACCACTGAACTATTTAACATTGACATTTCTGAGGCAGATTTGCCCAAAAAAAGGGAGCAGTTACAGATGAGACTCTTTGGTGTGATATACATTTCTACAAGCATGAATATTTTCTCAGCAACAAATTATGATTTCTACTTTTCCCGTAAACACTTAAGAAAGTATACTTATGTTCAGAGTATTGTTTTGAGTCCTTATTTTGAGGAAATAAGATAAAGTCCCACAAGTGGTAAATTTGTTTTGCCATGTGGACAGTACAAAGTTCAAAATTAAGAAACAACAGAATAAAAATGAAATTCTATACTAACAGTGCAGTATAAAATGTACACCACACAATCTAGAGATATGGAATAAGGACATCTGTGTTTACATAAATGTATTTGTAGACTATATGTGAACAAATGTGGACTAAATGATGTGTCTGTACACAATGAGTATATGTATACATACAGGTACCCAGTGGAGTGACAGGATTGACAATAATGTTTTGAATTGGACATTTTGCCCAGTAGTGTTGGTTCCACCCAAGAAAAAAAATTGCACTCATAATATTGCGCATAACTAAGATGGTGTATTGGACGTGTGTGCTTGTTTGTCGGTGTGTGGATGGTCATCTGCAAGTCCTTTGTTTTGGAGTCTGACAGCGGTTGGAAGGAAAGACCTGCGGAATCTCTCCGTCCCACCCTGTAGGTCCTGCCACTGAAGGAGCTGCTCAGTGCTGTCAGAGTCTCCTGCATGGGGTGGGAGATGTTGCCCAACAGGAATGACAGCTTAGCCACCATTCCCCTGTCACTCTCCACCTCCACTGGGTCCAGGGGGCATCCTAGAACAGAGCTGGCCCTCCAGATCAGCCTGTTCAGTCTCTTTCTGTCCCTGCAAACCACACCGTAAAAGATGGCTGAGGCCACCACGGAGTCATAAAAGGTCTTCAGGTGCGGCCTCTTCACTCCAAAAGACCTGAGCCTCCGCAGCAGGTTTAGCCTGCTTCACCCTTTTGAGTTGGAAGTCCAGTCCAGTTTATTGTTCAGATGAACACCAAGGTACTTGTAGCTATCCACACTCTCCATGTCTTATCCATGCCTTGGATAAAAGTTTCAACATAATACTCCACAGAGGAGATGGTGGTTACTGTATAATATTAGGTGCACACTGTGGTACAGATATAATGATCAGTGTCAGACAGCTACCACTGTTTCTTCAGCATATGATTATTATATGCAATATATAACTATCTTCATCACAAAAAGTGTGGGAAAAACTAAACACAAACTTCAAATCAGCATAAAAAACACTACAAAACCCCTCATAAACGTATCTCTGATGATTTTGACCTGTTGACCTGTGTTTTTCTAAGCAGTATAGAAAGAATGTGGATACAAAAAGATCCATCATTGTTTAAATGCCAAAGGGCTTAAAGCTCCCTATAATATTGCCCTTTACAAAATCTACCCTCCTTGCTTGGTCATTGCTGCCCCACTGTGTCATCATTTGTTCAGAAGCTGATAGACGTTCTCTTTATTAGATTACTGATCTTGGTGGAGAGTCCACTCTGATGAAAATACCTGTTCCCTGATAGATGATGCACCGAATTCGTTCAGACAAGCACCAGGAGGAATGGCTGTCAGTTCACACTTCTGTCTGTTAAATAAAGCCCTAGATTCTGGAACGATGGAAATGTGTCCTGTGGTATTGTTGCTCTCGTGTTCTCTGCTGTTTGCACTTGTGTTCCGTTCTTTTCTGCTCTTGTGTTGCACCATGGTCCTGGAGGAACGTTGTTACTATGTTACTATTCTAACGATGTACTGTGAATATGGTTGAAACTACAACAAAATCTACTTGACTTGTCTTGAGGAACGAAGAAACTTCAGTACTGATGAGCTGTAGAGCTGAGCGATTCACGACTCATCCAGGTGAATCACCCGGATCCATTAAATGACTCACGAATCACGAATCCGAGGTCTC
>JBBIGB010300862.1:0-11546 GCA_037577075.1 Alestopetersius hilgendorfi | reverse complement strand
CTTCGACTCAGTGAATTTCGCCCTCAATGTTTGGAGGAGCTGATCACCTCTCGTTTCTGTTCGCCCACCAGCCCTGGTCTTTTCTGTTTGTCTAAGTGGGGGCCCTGAAGCACGAGTCCTGTTTTGTTTTGGTTGTCGTGTTTTCCCTCCTGAGTTAGGAGGAGGTTTTTCTCATTTTCATTAAAACTCACCTTCTGTTCTTTGCACTCCTGGCGTCCCGTCCACTCTCTCTCCACCCTCAACATGACGCTCAAATATTTGTGTAAGTGGTTTTGTGTAAGTATAAAGTAACCCATTTAAATGTGTACTGTAGGCTTTAAAGCGACACAACCATTTCTATTGTTACATGCATAGCTTTGGTAGATTTAACCTAACCCATTTTAGTTGCATTTATTTATTTATACTGCTTCCAGGTTATTCAAATCCTGTTTGTGTAACTGGTTAAAGAAACAAAATATGTACAGAAGTACAATAATAATAACCAAAGAAAAGGTTTACAAGTTTAGAGATAAACAATTTATAAAAGGAATTTTATGAATTAAATGACAAGAAAGAAATTAAAAAAGTTTTTAAGAGACATAAAGTTGTGTTCTCTGTATCATACAGTTCCCCAGCAGGGCGTGAAAGTCCTGCACAGCCACTCCTGCTTCCTCATTGGTGTCACAGTGTTCACAGTGTATCACGTGAAGTGTCTAAATGCAACTTCACAGCCACTTCTTTCTGTCACTTCTGCTCCAGCCAAGCTGAGGAGAGATGAGTTTCTTAACTGGTGAGTGAATTCCTTCAATCTCGCTTCTGATGTGCTTTCAAACTGATCCTGTATATCGTATAAGAAACCCTGGCCTCTCCAAACACGTTACTTTATAAAAGAAGCAACGATGCCCTAAACTCTCAGTTTACATTTATGAACATTGATTTAATTGTAAAATGATTTTACAAAAATGACCATTTTTGTTAATGTATATTTAGTCCATAGTCCATTTCCATATTCTTAGTCATATTCTATTGGTCCATCTGCCATTAAACTTCATTACAGTTTTAGGGGGTTAAGAGATATTTGACGGTAAAAAAAAAACAAAAAAACAAAAAACATTACTTTACTGTAATCTTTGAAAACATGAGCAACAAAAGCATAACAGGACTACTGGTGTCATGACTGAAGCCTGTTGAATGGGTGGCCAGGCCCCTTTATACCTCCTTTGGGCTCCTCATATTGTTTTATAGTTTACTTACTGAACTATCCGATTTCTTTATACCTCCACAGTAGGTTTCCATCATCTTTGCTCACAGTCCTGACAATTGTACCTCTCCTACTCATGATCCAAATAGATCTGTATTAACTTTTATCTTGGTCATGGTTATTGTGAATGTGCCTTTTCATTAAATATGCAGCAAAAAAATCAATAATTGTATTGTTTCTGTTTGTGTATGTAAGCTTGTTTCAAAATACCAGTCAAACCTGATCTATTGTGTGATAAACATTGAAATTTAGATGTAAAATTAGAGTCCTGTTCCCAACAAACAAACCAACAGACGCTGCGGTGTTATTGCCTCCAAATATATGCAAAGTAATATTGCAAATGCAACTCATGGTCAAGGCAAAGCCTCAGGTCAAGACTTTCCAGCCAGTCACTGGTGGCATTGGGTTTAATTCCTCACTGGATGCATTGTTTGTTCTTGAACTGAATTAAAGCTCAGTTCAGTGATCATATTGTTGAACAGAATACATAACTACCTCAGCAAATAGGTAATGTGGGTGGCTAATTCCTGTGTATCTTCCCCAGGGATCACTGCCCTCCTGCTGACCACAATTCCAAACTGTGCTGCTGTGTTTTACTGTAAGTACACTATAAATGAATGCACTGGTTATTTTTATTTACTAGCTGTTTACTTAGAGCTATATCTTTCCTACAATAAGACTCACTTTAGTAAGAGGCTTCCATTCACGCTGAGATGCTACACCCCAGACTTAAAGTTCTGAGATCATTCATCATAACTCAAAACCGAGTGTGTTTGTGAGTGGTATAATGTTTTTTCCCCATTAATCGTCATTAGTCGTCTCCTCCAGCACCATCAGTTGCTACAGAAACGCTGCAATTCATTGTTGGTCAAATAGGAATACACTGCATATCCATGCATAACATGTTATTATTTGAATCTTCCATAATAAAATAAAGTAGAAATAATGATTTTATATGATAAATTTGAGAACCAAACTCAACAATAAGAAAGTCTTTGTGGATGCTTTCCACGTGTCTTTTTTTAGATGTATGGAAATGTGCCACACCAAAACCGTAAATGAGAAAATATTTGGACGAATACCGAAATAAATCATTAGTAAATTGTTAAAATAACACATCTGTTACAAAACTGTGAAAATATTTATTTAGCAATATTTATCAAACAATTCACAATATAAAATAAAATATGAAAAAAAAAATACTTGGCCCCACTCATGAATAGCCTAAAAGCAAGATTGTTGAAATATTATACAACATCTTCTCTCATAAAACCAATGAATTCAAGTGCATTTTAATTTTCTGAACTAAGTCCCTGATCACAGTGCGTTCAGAACAAGTGCTTTAAAAACTGATGAAAGAAAAACAACATTCTGTCAGGATCCGGTCCTGTCGGAGGTGAGTAGGAGATGTAAGCACCGGTGCAGACTTCCATACTTTAACAGAGATGGTTTTATTAACACCAGGAAACAGGACAAAGCAGAGAGAGGGCAATATGTACAACAGGACAGGATAACTAAGAAGGGTAGTGTGAGGGTATGCGGACATGAGGAACACTAGGAGAAGGCAGCTATAAATACAGAGGGAACAGAACATGAACCAATGGGAACACAGATTGACATGATGGACAGGTTACAGGTGAGAGGAGGGATTAACAAGGATTATATACAGCTGGGCAGACATAATAGGAAGTCCATGGGCAGATGTGCCCCCCGGTGGTCGCTGGCAGGAACTGTCCCAGTTCATGAGCTCACAGGTATGACAGTGACACATTATCTGTAGACCTTTAACAGAATAGTGCATTAAATCAGAGACTGGCAGCCCATATATTCGTCCGAACCCAAAAATGCATTTTCCTTTGCCGAATATTCGGTGCATCCCTAATAAATAGTAATCCGGACCGCTCCATTCAGACTGTGCTCTTTTTTATTTTTTTTTTTATTTATTTATTTTTTTCTGAGAATTCCATATTTTTAATTTAAAGCTACTTATTGTTTACAATGTTTGCATCTGGGTCGAGAAAGACAGGCAGACGACCGCGATGCATCGGACAGCAGTTCTTTTCCAGAAGGAGAGATTGCCAGTCCGCCCCTGACTCATCTTGAGTGTTTCCTCTCGATTATTTTTTTTTTTTTACTTTTATTACTGTACTGTACATTAAATTAAAATGTCTGATGTAACCAGATAAATACAATAAGATGCCGCTGATGAACAGTAAATTGTAAAAATGATTGGTGATTACCCCTACATTTTACTGTATTTTTATTACACAAATTACACTAATTTATTACTGTATTACATTTAGTACATATAAATACAGTTGTGCTCATAATTGTATATACCCTGGCAGAATGTATAATTTCTTAACCAATGCTGAGAGCATATGAATATTAACACAAACTTTTCTTTCACTCACGATTAATGGTTGGCTGAAGCCATTTATTGTGTTTACTCTTTTTAAACCATAATCACAACAAATACTACCCAAAGGACTGTGATCAAAAGTTTACATACCCCAGTTCCTAATACATCAAATGTTTTTTGATAGTTGTGGATGGGCTCTTTGTAAATTCTTGGGCTGTCTTGCATGAACTGCACGTTTGGGCTCTCACCAGAGTAGCTTAATGATACTGAGGTCAGGAGACTGAGATGGCCACTCCAGAACCTTCACTTTATTTTGCTGTAGCCAATGACAGATCGACTTGTCCTTGTGTTTTGGATCATTGTCATGTTAGAATGTCCGAGTGTGTCCCATGTGCGGCTTCTGGGCTGATGAATGCAAATGATGAGTTTTCCTCTGGTATTAATAACTTACTGTATTCATCTTGCCATCAATTCTGATCAAATTTCCTCTGCCCTTGTAGCTCAAACATCCCCAAAACATCAGAGATCCACCGCTGTTTTTCACAGTAGGAACGGTGACCCTTTCATCATAGGCCTTGTTGACTCCTCTCTAAATGCAGCGTTTATGTTTGTGGCCAAACAGTTCAATTTTAGTTATGCCAGAAGGTTTGAGGCTTGTCTCTGTGCTGTTTGGCAGATTGTAAGTGGAATATTTTGTGGCATTTGCATAGTAGGAACTTATTTCTCTTTCCTGATTTATCGAGTTCCACTACCTTTTCCCGCAGATCCTTTGAAAATTCTTTTGCTTTCCCCATGACTTAGATTCCAAACAAGCGTCAGTGCAGCAGTCTGCAGGGGTCTGTCAGGAGTCCAGAAACTCATTGTCCTTTTATACACACACACTAATTACAAGCGAATGGATCACAAGTGACAGTGGTAACCCAAAATAGTCATTCAAAACGGTTGTCAAGATGTGTGCATGTTATCAGGCCAAATCACCAGGGTATGTAACTTTTCATCAGGGTCATTTGGGTAGTATGTGTATGATTTAAACACATTTGATTGGCTTCAGCCAACCACTAACCATGAGTGAAAGAAACATTTTTGTGTTATCATTTCTGCCAGGGTTTGTAAAATTAGGAGCACAACTGTACATAGAGTAACTCCTCTAAAGCAGATTTTTTATGAGAACCAAACTAATAATTTTTCATGGAACCCCACTGCACATGCAAGAAAAAGGCAGATATCCTCTTTTTTTTGCTCTTGTGAGGGGACATGGTGGTCAGGCCTCGTCCGCCACGGCCCCTCATCCTCATGCTGGGTTCTAAGCACCGCGCCCTAAAATAAACACTGCATAAGGATGAGGGGGCGTGGTGGACGGGTCCCAGATGTCACAGGTTTTTTCGTCCCAATATATAAATGTTTGTGCTAAATTAGACAATATAATTTAATAATCTTGTTCCATACATATTAATGTAAATTCAGCTAAATTTCCATATAAAAATAACTAACTGTTTTGGCTATGTGGAGAGAAACACAGAGAAAGGTGTCTTGTGATGCTGAAACACCGCTGTACTCAGAAGCGGGAGGTTTGAAAGTAGCCAGTCTGAGGACACTATTTATATTTATTTTTCCTTGGTGCTGATTGGCTGCTGTCCAGAATTTCCCCCCATGGCGCACCTGGAGTGTTCTCGTGTTTTACACTTTGTTCTTCTTAAAGCCCTGCATTTTTATTGCTGTCAATCAAATGAATTTAATACTGTATTTAACTGCTTATGCCAATGAACGACAGCATATACGAATTACAGTGCAGTCTATACAGAAGTAACATCGGTGTGTCCGAGCTTTGTCTGTCATGCTGTGAGGAAACTCCCCACCTGAGTGAGATGCAGTCAAAACTATCTCGCCTTTCCATTCCACGTATCTGAGCGAGATGCTTTTTCTCACTTCACAGCAACGAAAACAAACTACAGAAACAGGCTAAACTCATAAACTCACTCCGAGTGGCTCTGTCAGCGTGCCAGCATTAATTTGACCAGTTAGTGGCGACACACCCATCATATTAGTATGCTGATTTAATTTAGTTGGTGCCAAAAAATCCCTGTGGGCTATTAGAACTGTAATTATTTTAGGTTAAATGTCAGTGTCTATGTGCATGCACGACTGGGAAAATGCGTGGGGGTGCGGGGGTTGAGTTGTAATGGTTCCACTACACATGGTTAGGTGGGAATTTTTGAATTTGGGGGTATATCAATAAATTAATGAGTACTACAGCAAAACATATCAACTTTCATTCCATATATATCTTCTTTCATTCCTATATATATCGGGTTTCATTCAATATATATCTGCTTTCATTCCATATATATATATATATATATATATATATATATTATATATGCTTTCATTCCATATAAATAGGGTTTCATTCCATATATGTATCAGGTTTTATTCTATATATCAGGTTTCATTTCATATATATCGGGTTTCATTCAATACTTCCTGTTTGGCTTTCTATATATCTATATAGATAGATATAGATATATTATGTAAATATACTGCTCAAAAAAATAAAGGGAACACTTAAACGACACAATGTAACTTCAAGTCAATCACACGTCTGTGAAATCACACTGTCCACATTGGAGGAACACTGTTTGTCACTGAGAGAGTGTAGACTGTAAATCAGTGCTGTCTCCTAAGTTGACAGTTCGATTTCATAGGCGTGTGATTGACTTGAAATTACATTGTCGTTTAAGTTAGCCCTTTATTTTTTTCAGCAGTATATATTTATCAGCTTTTCTTCTAACGTGGACATGTTGTTTTTATATTCCCAGACAATGTCACGGTTACAGGAGCTCCATGTGTGTTTCCATTTTTTTACAATGGAGCTTATTACAATGCCTGTGTTACTTTTGGTGACACTAAAGCATGGTGCAGCACGACTGATAACTTTACCAGAGATGGGAAACGGGGAGACTGCCTTGATTACGGTAAAATGTGATATGTTAATAATGTTTAGTCTTCTTAGTTACTTATTAACTGTCTGCATATGGAAGTATCCAGAGTTTATAGTCATGATCTCCACTCAATCTACCCAGATGTTTGCACGAATCACAAAAAGCTGAGGGAACCATGGCGTAATATTGGCTTTATCCCCAACTCCGGAGGACCAATGAATGACCAAAATCTGACGGAGGGGTGGTACAGATTCAGTGGTGTTGGAGGAGATCTCGTGGTCCAGTACTGCCCCAATACCACCCTTAATCTAACTGTTTACTCTCTGTTTTCCAACCGCACTAGTGGATACTTTCAGTACTCATGTAATGTGATGATGTACTGGAATACCGGGATCATGTGTGCTACGGAGACGATCTACTCTCTGGACTGTGGGGGAGGGGAGATCGTCTATTATCTTGTTCCAACTACTGGACTTTATGCCTCACGTGAGTACTTCTACAGTCCTGAGGTATTAAGTATTTAATCATACTTCCTTACAAAGCGAGTAAATATTGTCAAAAACATAATAAAACCTATAAATAACCTTAATAAAACCATAATAAAAACTCTGACTTGTCAGTATTATTTGACTTTGACAATATGATAATTGCAAATTAATAGGATTGTGCAGCAAATGGATGCTCCTGCTGACAAACATGACAGCAATGAGACCTGAGACAGACCATGTGGGTGATAATGGCTGTAGCCTTGACAAGTGCCCACTTAACAATCTATTGACAAAAGGGCCAACACCTACTTATTACATTTTTATGGATTAAATTATTCTTTAAAAACGATCTGAAATGCTTAGCCAAATAAGTGCACTTCAATCAACACTCCCAAATACCATGGGTAAAGTGAATTGAAGCAGAATTGAAACATTAAAAACTGAAACATATGGCAACAGTAATGAATAACAGTAATGAAAAACAGTAAAGAATAGTGCAGTATCTCGGTTAAACAGTAGACATGGATTTAAGCTGTTTTTCAGGTAAGAAACAGTTGTGGACTACTTAAACACTGATGTACGTCACTCTGTATAAGAGCGCAAGCCAAATGCTGTAAATGTAAATGTAAATGAATACCACGTTTAAATCTATTTTAATATATACATATAAAACTGAAATGAATTTCAGTATAGTGGGATCGGGCTTTCTGCACAGCTGCTCCCCAACCTATGGAATGCCCTCCCAGACCATCTGAGGGCACCACATACTGTGGACAATTTTAAATGTGGCCTGAAAACTCACCTTTTTAAAAAGGCCTACTCTTGATTTTATTTTTTTGGTGATTTTATTTGATGCTCATATTCTCTGTAGCACTTTGAGATTGTTTTTAAATGGACAGTGCATCAGAAAAAATGTATTATTATTATTATTATTATTATTTTTATTATAGTGGCATTAATGATACACCACCCAGCTGTATAAACAACTCTCTTGAGCACATGGTCAGCACAATGTGCTGCCCAGGCCAGGGAACTAACTGTGTGATTTGAAGCACCACACCATGTGCCCTGAAATGCAAATGATAGAAATTAAACAGAACAGAAGGAAACATAAACAAAAAAAAGGCTGGATCATCTTTCCAAATTTCCAAGCTGGAATTTCCATGATTTTATATTCTGAAGATACACAGTACATGTACAGTTTCTGAGACAACAAAATGCAATTACAGTAATATCTCGCTTTACGTGGGGGGTACGCTCCAAGAGCACCCACTCTTGGATAGTGAGTATAGTGAAAAAATGTTTTCTTTTGGTAAAAAAAAGCCTAAAAATGCCTATTTTTATAGCATAAACTCTAATTATGTCCCCAAATCTGCTCCCAGAACATTTTAATTTAATTTTAAACTCAGTTAAATGCATTACCCTTAAAGAAAATATAATGTAAAGGGAAATTCCCTGTCGAGATGTGCAAGGTTAAAAGTATTGGGACACCGCGGCAAGGTGAACGGTTTTCAGGGAATAAGCCCTGATCTACTCGGGCTAGAAATACAAATGAGGGTTCGTGGGAAAGGCCTCCTGGAGATCTACTGAACTGGGGAGTTTTAAGTGTCTGAGTGCTTGCACTGCATAGAAATCGCACTTGGAGCTACAGCCCTGAGTCACCTTGTGTGGAAACATCGAAAACATCAAGAAAAAAGCAAAATTGTGGGGATTTCCGCGTAAAGCTATGAATTTGTTTCTCAAAATAATTCTGCGTGTGGCTGAATCCGTGACTCCTGATCCGCATAAAACGAGGGGTTTACTGTCCTGTACTGAGGAAGGTGGTATGTGTGTGGGGTGGGTGTAGGGGGATGGTGGGTGGCAGTGGACAATTATTTAACTCTATCCATTTCTCCACAGGTCATTCGTCTTGCAGTAATTCATCCTGTAGTGAGAATGCTCAGTGTGGTCTCCCCTATGGCAGCTGTGTGTGTAACCCTGGATTCTCCATTCCTGATGGCTTCTTGCCAACAGGAGACTCTTATGAATGTACAGGTGCCGGATATTCTCACTTTTTGAGCTTCACTGAATGCACTGCAAGGTGCTTTGAAACTGCTGGAATTATTGTGTAACATAGGCTTGTGGGTGTAATGACCTTTTAGACACACCCACTAATTACAAGCAAACGGATCACTGGTGACGATGGTCACCTTTAATAGCCATTCAAACCCAGTTGTGTCGAGTTGTGTGCACGTTATTATGCCAAATCACCAGGGTATGTACATTTTCCAAGGTCATTTGGGTAGCTTGTGTTGTGATTATGATTTAAACACAGTTTATGCACTTTTGACTGTGTAAGCGCTGTCATTTTCATTGGCATAAGCAGTTAAATACAGTAATAAATTCATTTAATTTACAGCAATAAAATTACAGGGCTTTAAAGTAGAACAAAATGAATAACATGAGAACACTCGAGATGCTCTGGGCAGCAGCTAATCAGTAGTGATGTGCAGATGAAGTTTCATGAACCACTTGCAGTAAGTTTTGGCACCACTAGATGTCAGTCTTGACTTGAAGAAAAGATTAAATGTATTGCATTTTCACAAAGTGTGCCATTTCCTTCAAGTCAAGAATGCCATCTAGTGGTGCCAAAACTTACTGCAAGTGGTTCATGAAGCCTCATCTGCACATCACTGCTAATCAGTATCAAGGAAAAATAAATACAGTGCTCAGATTGGCTACTTTCAAACCTTCTGCAGGGTTTATGTTAGGGTGGGTGCTTAGCAACCCAGCACGTGGCAGAGGAGGCCCAGACGTCAAAAAAACAAACAAAAAAAATGCAGAGGATATCTGGATATCTGCCTTCGCAAAAATTATACGTTTAGTTCTCAGAAAAATCAGCGTGAGACTGAAATCGCAACTTCTGATCCATGTATGAGTGGGGGGTTACTGTATACATATATATACGTAGATATATAAAAGTGGAATATGTAAGTTACTGAGCTAAATATACAATGGGCTGAGTAAAAATGCTATTAGCTAATGTAAACATGCCAGTGGCTGAGTAAAATATACTAATTACTGAGCTGAATTATCCAGTGACCCTGCTGTAGGATGCAGATTAATCCAAGCATTCAGGATTTTTTAATTACCTTCCCCTAAAGGCTGTTTGTCTATGTTCAGATGCCATTTTATTGAAATTTATACATATAGACCTCTTTTTTCCAGATTTCACTATCAATGAAAAAGCGGAATGCAAGGTAAGCTTGAAGAATTGTCTGGAACAGAGAACACACAGCTTTGTTTAAAAAGACGATTAAAATGACAATTCTTTCTTTTATTTATATGTGTTTGTTTGTTTCTAGACAATGTTCACAGTAGACTGTGCAGAGGATGTCTTGAGTCAGTTTCAGAGCAGCACAGGGACCACAATATCACAGAACGTTAGGGATATTTTGCTCGTTTCTTTATTTTATTTATGAAATGACTTTTCGTTCTGGGAGGTTTGTTAATCACTGTTTCTCTCTTTTGGTTAGATTACGGAGCAATATTTGACAATTATACAGGACTCCACAAATGCACTGGCTGGTGCTACTGACCAAAACCAACTGGTGTCCTCCGGGAAATCTGTAGTTAATGCCACAGAGAAACTGCTCTCTGTGCTAGTAAAGAACATGGCAGGAAATGGAAGCTTTACCACTGAAATAAAACTTGAGTCATTAGGTAAGCAGATACAGCAAGAGATGTTGATAAAATGTGATAATGTCTTCAACAAAAGGAAAATTCACACGTCTGCACAACTAAGTGCACTACTGTTGTTAATTTGCAGCATTTATTTCTTTATATATATTTTTTTCTAAAACTCGGCAAACATTTTGAAATTACAGACTGAAATTCACCAGTAGGTATTTTATTTCGTTTTAGTTCCATACAGAGTATGTGTACTTATAAAAAAAAAAACCCAATAAACTGATTACTGTATGTGGAAGATGGTACTAATGTGGTGTAGTTGTAGATGGTGGTTATGTGGTGTAGGTGTAGATGGGGGTAATGTGGTGTAGTTGTAGATGGGGGTAATGTGGTGTAGTTGTAGATGGTGGTATGTGGTGTAGGTGTAGATGGTGGATATGTGGTGTTGGTGTAGATGGTAGTAATGTGGTGTAGGTGTAGATGGTAGTAATGTGGTGTAGGTGTAGATGGTAGTAATGTGGTGTAGTTGTAGATGGCGGTAATGTGGTGTAGTTGTAGATGGTGGTAATGTGGTGTTGGTGTAGATGGTGGTTATGTGGTGTAGGTGTAGATGGTGGTTATGTGGTGTAGGTGTAGATGGTGGTATGTGGTGTAGGTGTAGATGGCGGTTATGTGGAGTAGGTGTAGATGGCGGTTATGTGGTGTAGGTGTAGATGGCGGTTATGTGGTGTAGATGTAGATGGTTGTAATGTGGTGTAGATGTAGATGGTGGAAATGTGGTGTAGGTGTAAATGGTGGTAATGTGGTGTAGGTGTAGATGGTGGTAATGTGGTGTAGGTGTAGATGGT
>JBBIGB010300805.1:0-11554 GCA_037577075.1 Alestopetersius hilgendorfi | reverse complement strand
ATATATATATATATATATATATATCGGCCGATATATCGGACTTTAAAACCAACAAATATTTGTATCGGTATCGGCCTTCAAAATCCTTTATCGGTCGGGCTCTAATACAGATACGCAAGTAAATGTTTGTCAAGAGGCGGTTTTGCTCTCACTGACTGGACATTTCATATACAGATGGAGGCACTTTACGAAATATTAAAAATAGTATTCGTTTTAATGAGAATGTTTGTTAAATGTTGACGATAGACTTTTGAAATGTACGCCTGTAATGCTTGTTACATTTCTACCATTATTTGGGGGCATTTGTGCCCTTGTACAGCTGTTTTATGGTGCAAAAATGTTGAATATGGCAGCATTTTTGCTCTTTGCCTCTGGTTATTTTTGCTACTGAGCTTGTCAGTTTGATTTTCCACAGCTGGGACACTTATTTCACACCGATTCCTTTTTTGTATGAATGTGCTTGTCTGGCTTTAGGACAATTATTGTCCTTGTCCTTACATTCACACTGAGTTTCTCAGCTGAAAGTGTTCTAAAGGCCAGTATGAGTGATATATAGAATGCTGTGTAGCTCCTATTTGTAATATATATGTATATTTTATTGAGTAATCTGAACGATGGAATTGCTCATAAAGATACGTTAATGAGAAGCGAGAGAGACCAAGATCTCAGCCATGTTTTTTTTTTTTTTGAAAGAACTGTTTAGTTTTGAAATTCTCTGGACTCTGCGATGGCTGGCTGCTCCCCGCAGCAGTGCAGGATCGTGGCCAAGCATGTGTCGTGATCATTTCAAACACATCTCTAAGTAATGTTGGGAGTGCTGTTGCAATATAGTTTTGACTTACAGTGACACTAAGTTTGACAGCCCACATATCTGCCTGGCTTTGGCGCCCAAGCTGCAGGCAGCAGGACCATAAAAGGCATTCCTTTGAACATTTACCATGTAGACCGAACGTTAACCTAGTCTGGTATCAGACTACAGATCATTTAAAGGAAATGTTGATGTGCTATGAAATGGCACGGATATCGATGTGAAGACGCGACTTTCCGAGGGCGAGTCGACTGCAGGATGGTCCTTTAATACCCTGCAGGGCCATGAAAAATCTCTGCAGCATAATTGCCAGCAATGTTACATTCATTTCATTGATTTCGCTTCAGCGGCCGCGTGAAATTGGATCCTTCACAAAGCTTGATTAATACTTCGCAACTTGATGAATCGGTTTAGAATCATGATGCAATCAGTCGACACTTCATAGTACAAACTCTTTCTAACAGAATCAGAATCAGTTATTTATCCTATTGCCTATGTTACAAATGCACTGACACAGTGGGTAGGATACTTGCTTCTAGACCAAGAGGTCATGGGTTCGAATCCTACCCTCAGCACCAACACTGGGTTCCCGAGCAAGACCCTTAACCCCAAGACTGCCCCCTGTAGGTTGAGAGGGGTGAACTGGCTTAGGGGGGGCCCAGCTTGCAAAAGGTTGAGAACCACTGCTCTAGAGGGAGCTTTCTTTAAGAAAACACAAACACTGGTTTGAAATTGTTCTTTATATCAAGTTTATATCAAGTCTGTTATTGCACATAATAGAGGTGGTGGTGGCCTAGTGGTAGGATACTTGCCTCTGGACCAAGAGGTCATGGGTTCGAGTCCTACCTTAAGCACACCACCACTGGGTCCCTGAGCAAGACCCTTAACCCCAAGCTGCTCCAGGGAGAGACTGCCCCCTGTAGTTAGGGAATGGAAGTCTTTTTGGATAAAAGGGTCTGATAAATGCCGTAAATGTAAATGTAGATCAGTAATACTGTAATAAAATTAAGTCGTGATCGTTCACATGGTCAGACTATTGCACATACTAATGAGATACAGCGCTTAATTAAGCACCTAATAAGAAACGTGCACTTTATAGAAGGTAAGATATTTAAGCTTAGGTTCGCTATGGTGAAATAAAGACATAAGAGTTGAGTAAAAGTATTAAGTTCCAAACAAACAAACCTGTTCATATTTGGAAATCAAGTTTAAAACAACACAGACACCATCATTGCTCAAAACCTTATTATATATGGGACCATCTTATGAATACATACGTAATTCCTTCTCCTTTGGAGGACATTTCAGATTTCTTGGACTGAATTCCTCAAATGTTCTCCTGAATTCAGGATTTCTAAACATAATTATCTTAAATGTTTTGTCATTTTCATTTTTTTGGAGTTAAACTGCATTAATGTAATGTTTCCCAAACCTTCTGCAGTGCAACTTAAGCTTCTGAACGTTTACGACTTAATAGCTCTTGGCATCATTCAGATTTAACCCAATTAAGCAGTGAAAATGTTTGGAGTCAATCTCCATTTTAACTTGTTAGTTTCAGAGCTGATTAAAATACTGTTGCTAAATCCAGCTGTGTGAGTTTCATCAGTCATTATCAGGAGTAATTACTTTAGGTTAGAGAACTTACACTGATAAAACTCTCAAAGGTGCGAATCTCAGCCTATGGCGGTCTCAGTATGACGGCTCGGGTGGTTCTGAACACGAAGACGTAAAATCCTCCTCTGGTTCTTCTGAAAATTCTGTATATATCTGTATGAGATGGAAGCACTGGTCTGTTAGTGCTTCATTTTGGCTTCAGTGTGGAGCATCTGGCCTCTTGCATGACCCTAACATGTCTCTTGTTATACGGTCTATTGAATGCTGATGAAATTTGTGAAATAAAGCTGTAATTCCCAAAAAATCTTATGAAACCATCCGATTCCGCATTAAGTGACCATGTGCTTGAGGACATATTTAGAAGTGTGTCTTGCAGAAGCTTTCGTCCGGTTCCAGCCATTTCAGCCAGACGTCTCATGGTGTGCCACTTCGACATGCATCTGTTCATGGTTCTGTACTGCTAGTGATGCTGGAACTGATAGAGTTTATGTTTAAAGTCCAGCTGTAAGCTATGGTGCAATGTCTAATTCAGACCAGCAACTTGCCATACCCTGTTTTGGTATCTGTGGCTGTGTACCATTCACACAACAGGCCTCATGAAAGTGGGAGCAGTTCTGGACGTTATGTAACAATTGTATTTGATCAATCAGTGTTCTCAATATTACTAGCTCCACCATTTGTGGTCACCGGTCACAGATTTAGGTAAAGTGGCCCCTTTGTAGTTGTAGGTGAAGCCAGCACAGCGCACAGTGTGAAATTGTTTCTCTGCATTTAACTCATTCACTGAGTGAGGTAGGGGGACTGCCGCCAACAGGAGGCATCCAGGGAGGAGTGCGCTCAAGGGAACAACACAGATGAGACACTATCAGTCCTGGGATTCGAACCCACGACCTTCTGATCATGTCAGTTTATGTCCTCTGGAGTGAGTTTTCTTTAAGAAAGCTCTTATTTAACAACCTTAATGGCATTTTAGAGACATTAAGCTCCTTCAGTTTTTAGAGTATACAGTAACCCCTCAGTTTTACGTGAATCAGCACTCGTGGATTCAGTCTAACGCTGATTTTTCCGAACTGTATTACTTCCACCAGTCCAGCGGTGGCAGTAATACATTCAAAAGTTGTCAGCTGCCATAAAAAGAAGAAGCTGCTGCAGCATGTAACATGACTGCTCCGTGTCTTGTCCTCGTATTTTACGTACTTTAGTGTTTTAACCCCCCCCCATCAGTTATCTCAATTTATTTAGTATTAGTAAGCTGTGCCCTGTCTAAACACGTGGGTACAGAGAGTTATTTCAATGTTTCTTTTGTGTACGAGTGTTTGTTTTTGCTCGCTGCTAATGCTAACCGCTAAACGTTTTTTTAAGCAGTAAAGTTTTCTGATTCTGATTATTTATTTACATTTACATTTTCTTTAAGGTTAATGCATTAAACTGAGTCTAAAATTAAATTAAAGTGTTCTGGGAGCAGATTTGGGTTTATTTAGGGGTTTTTTTAAGGATTTTTTTCATATACTCGGATGCTCTTGGACCGTAACCTCCACGAAAAGCGAGGATTACTATATATGCTAAGAGTGCAAAATATTCTTCATATGAGGGCAGTATATGTTCTGAAATAGTTTCTAAATACGCGCCTCATTGAACCCACACTAACAAGATTTGACAAATGCATATATTTTCCGTCAGTTTTTTGGAAACGTGTGGAGTAAAAGACCTGAAGCACACAAATGCTCATTATATTATTATGCTCATTATATGCTCATTATATCAAGCAGGTGAATGGTGCTTAAACTAGGCTGAAAAAATGCAAAAAAAAAGCCTCTGTGGAGTTTTATGTCAGGAACACTGCAGTGTTCTTGTGTAATTTTCCCAATGAGTTCCCATAGACAACAAGCAGTGGACCAAGTGAATTTATGCATAATGCCAGTTTGCTCTGGTTTAAAAGCAAATTTAATAAAAAATAATATGAATTTTTTAATTAAATTTAATTAAAGTTAAAGGCTAATACAATGGTGCAAGAAAAATGGTTTGGCTGTACAAAAGTCTAAATCAGAATTGATAATGATTTCACCTGGATTTTTTTTTAAAATCCTTGCAAATCTGGGGTTTTATCTGAAGTCCATTTCATTAAGTTTCAGTCTAACGATTCCATCTGGCTCTGTTATTCTGCAGTCATGGCCAGACCTTGACATGAATGCTGTTTTTGTGCCCTGAACTTCACGAACTTCTCTTCATTAGTGCATCAGTGCAGCGGTGAGTGAAGTGGGCTTTTTTACATCAGTGCCTTTATCAGTGTGGGGCACCCTCCAATCTGTTCATGGACACGCTGTCCTTACACCCTCGTCCCCGCTGTAGAGCTGAAGCGCAACACTGCTGCTGGGCCCGTCTGGCACCTCAGGTTCAATTTGTGACAAGTTTCATTCATTCCCGCAGTCTGCAGCCCAGGAGGCAGGAGGGTAAATGGCAGCAGCACTCTGGGGACAAGAGCCTGGCAGGGGCCCGAGCCCCTCCCCTCTCCACACTTACCCCATACAGCAGAAATGTAGGTAGCAGGAGCCCTGGTGCAAGTGTATGTGTGTGTGTATTAGGGCTGCACGATATTAGGAAAGCATGCGATAATGTTGTTGAGTGTTGCCATGGCAATATCACATGCGATAAGTGAGTCAAAACTTAGCCTTTATAGTGTTAATGTTTCTCTGCTTTGGATTTGTGGTAATAAAGACTCCAGACACTGACTAGATTATGCAGAAGAAAATAAAATGCAGTATTTCCATTACGTTTTTTTTTTTTTAAAGAATTTACCATAAAACATTTGAACCATTGAACATAGTGGAAAAAATCTGAAAATACATTTTTAATCATTTTAAATCTTCAATAAATGTAAACATTATTTAAATTATAGTAAGTTCTTTGCCAGAAAAAATAGCAAAAGTACCAATCTATAACAGCAGAACAGAAGATGAAGAAACTGCCCAGTGATGTTTTTGCCCTCTTCTCTGTGGCTCTGGGTGAAGAGTTTTGGAAAAACACCATTTACTGCAGTTCAGTCAGTCTTTGGCGATATGGATATTGCACATGTTGATATCGCGATGACAGTAAATTTGCGATATATTGTGCAGCCCTACTGTGTATATGTATGTGTGCGTGCGTGTGTGTTCGTGTGTTCGTGTGTGTGTGTGTGTGCGTGTGTTCGTGTGTGTGTGTGTCATCCTCAGTCTTCTTAGTTCTTACATAAGGAGCTCACGCTGGGATGAGAGCGAGTGCCATGTCCACATCCACTAGGAGAAGCTGCCAAGTTCAACTTTCTCTCTCTCACTCCCTTTCTTTAGCGATCGCTCTCGCTCTTTCTCTGTGACTAACAAGATCCTGTACCATTCAGTGTGAAGAGTTACCTGCCTACAGAGCCAGTGTGTTGCTCTGTCTCGCTGAGATCTGAAGTGTGAGAATGAGACTAATAGTCTGAGTCAGCTGCCGCTTCTTAGACTCCCATTCATTCAGGAATAAATTGCTCTGGCCTGGAGAGGCGAGGGACTCTGTTCTGTGGCCCCAGTGGTCAGCAATCAGCTTCTTCCACATTCTGGTCAGGTCAGCCTGGTCACAGTCACCCTGACACATGGCTCTGCGAAGCCAGGAGAGTTCATAACCTCTGTGTGCCATTAAATCGGTCTTGACCTCCGGTTTTCATATTCCAGAAGACCTGCATGGCTCAGTACTAGTGAAATGGCAGGAGATGGCTGCTGTATCTTCGTTTCCCCCATGTGCCTTTTTCATTCGTGTGTGTTTTGATGTATCTTGAGGTCACAGCTGCCAGCTGAGTTAAAGGTGGGGGCGTCCATATGGGGTCAAGTAGAGTTATTTGTGTCGCCATTTTCTAAGCAGGTCTGACATCAAGGACAGAAGGTAGACATTTGAGTAGCCCTGCATTGAAACAAAAACAAAAGAGATTCCAGACTTAATGAGGCGGAGCTGGACTAAACAGAGGTTACTTCACATTGAGAAAAGTGTTTTTGGAGCTGCTTAAAGGAGTAGAGTGGGCCTGGTTAGAGAGGACAGGGGCAGGAAAGTAGCTGGATTCTCGACTGGCCAAATGTGAAAGATGATTAGTGCTCAAACCAATGTGTTTAATGTGAGGTTTAGCTGTTTGATGCTTCTATTGCTAGACTTAAATGTACCCAGTCTGCATTAAGGGAAATGTTAACGTGACAGACTATTGTGAACAGAAAAAACATGTTTTCTTATTTTAAGAACTGACTATGTAACGTCAATTACCAGAAACTTTTTCTTGTATTAAGAAAGCTTAACAAGTGAACGTTTCTCACTATACTGGCAGATAATGAATAGAATCAGATTTGTGCCAAAATGTTCCTAATAACTTCCCTAATATCAAACAAAATTCATTCACTATTCATTCTCTCCTGTGAGAATTTCGATTTCGCTGCTAGTTTTTCAGTTTCGCTGCTGGCTTTTCAGTCACTCCGCCCCGTTTTATGTTTTCGCTGCTTGAGTATTCGTTTGAAGTTCTGTGTGGGCGGGGCTTTGACTCATTTGCCAGCAGGTATTTGAGTGACAGCTCTGTGCCCCGAAACTCTGCGAGATACACAGGCTTTTTATGATACGCGGGCTTCTAAGACGGACAGCAGCAACTGCCGCCAGTCAGGATCACGAATGAGATTTGATATTTGTGCACAAGATCTACTTACTTATTAATCATGGAGTTGATCTTGTGCACAAATCTCAAATCTGATGCGTGATCCTGACTGGTGGCAGTTGCTGCTGTCTGTCTTAGAAGCCCGCGTATCAAAAAAAAAAAAAAAGCCCGCGTATCTCGCAGAGGTTCAGGCCACGGAGCTGTCACTCAAATACCTGCTGGCAAATGAGTCAAAGCCCCGCCCACACGAGAGATCTGTGCCAGAACTCCAAGCGAATCCTCAAAGCAGCGATAACGTAAAACGGGGCGGAGTGACTGGAAAGCCAGCAGCGAAACTGAAAAACTAGCAGCGAAATCTAAATATAAAGCCTTACCAGAGGCTCTGAGGCTAACACACTGACTGCTGTGAGGATGTTATAAGGCAGGTGTGGAAGCTGTACTCTGTGTTGCGGGTTTTGTGTGGGTGTGGCTGTGTTGGCTATGAGCAGGTGTAAAAAGTGGAAATTCCATCAAATTTTCAAACGTTTTGCGCTGAGATGAACGCGCGTGTGTCGGTGTGAAGTGGTAGATTGTAGAGAAACGGACTGACTTTATTTTTACAGTAGTGCTTATGTTCCCCCAAGTCTTGATAATGAGAAAACATTGAAAAATATGAGTAAAATATAAATAAAATATATGCTTGATTCTGGTACCTATTGTTTTTCTTTTATTTTTATTTAATCTATTTTTTCCATGGTTTTGAAGATGTCATGGCCAGTGGCCGTCACACACTCTGTCCCATCATTGTGTCTGATTTGTCCTTCTGTCATGAGTCTGTGTTTCTCGTCTTCTTTCCCAGCTGGAAGCCGCGGGTAGCTATGGCACCGCGAGCACCAAAACATTTGTCGGAAAACTCGGCTCCGCCCACATCGCTGTGTAGAAGTGTGCGCTCGGCGGAGTCGGTGGTGACAATTAGCCGGTAGATCAGATGAAAGGTGAGAGCGCGTGACCCTCTGGTGCCGAAAGGTGTCTGCTCTTCTGAGCCAATTTAGAGTGCGGAGAAAAAACACCTGCAGCCCTCATCCGGCCACTGCTCGCCTCCTGCTGGTCACGAGTGATCCAGACCTGCTGGCACCATGTAGTGCGTTAAATAAGGAAGGCAGAATATAAAGCCCTATCAGGCCTCTGAGGCTAACATGCTGACTGCTGTGAGGATGTTATAAGGCAGGTGTGGAAGCTATACTCTGTGTTGCGGGTTTTGTGTGGGTGTGGCTGTGTTGGCTATGAGCAGGTGTAAAAACTAACAAGACACTTTAAAGGGGAATTCCATCAAATCTTCAAACGTTCAGCACTGAGATGAACGCAAAGTGTCGGTGTGAAGTGGTAGATTGTAGAGAAACGGACTGACTTAGATATTTTTACGGTAGTGCTTCTCCAAGTCTTGATAAGGAGAAAATATTGAGAAATATGACTAAATATAGGTAAAATGTGTGCGTATAAATAAAGTTGACTAGGTGACTACAGAGGCACAAGTCGATGCCCCCCTGAGAGAAGTCGACTAGTCATTTATTTCCTTTCTCTGCGCCCCCCTCACAATGCAACCTCTGCCACTGATTGCCTGACGTTTCCTTGGTTTAATCAATTATTGTAGTCCCTTCATAAAAGGGGTGGTACCGTTGGCGCAAGGGAAATCTAAACACGAGACCACAACAAGACGAGAGACACGGCAGCAGAGAAGACACACACGTCACATGTGTGGAGATCCTTCACTCTAGAACACAAACAACACAGAGAGCTGCAGAACCTGCTAGTCTGTGTTAAAGTACAGTAACAGAACCGGCACTCTGCGTCTGAAACGGCTCCGCTAGCTAACATGGCTAACGCTAGCACTGCAGGGAGTCATCCCGCCGCGGTTTAACTGTTCCCAGTTTCTGTTCACTCAGTTCTACACTTAAATTTACCAGAAGATTCAAGGCATCAGTCTTTGTTTAATTTAGTTTGTGGTGTTGACTGTTAATGTTACAGAGAATTTCAATAAAAGTTGCTCAGTGTTGGACGCCTGTGTTCCTCCGCTGTGTTCGTACGACGTCATTAAACGACTCGTCGACTCAACTTCGACTTTGAAGACCGACTCGACGACTTGGAAAAAATCAGTCGTTAAAGGCCTACTAGAGAGAGAGGGAGAGGATATCAGGGGTATCAATTCCATTACTGAATTGGTTCACTGATTTTATCACGAATAGTGCAGAAATGTAGAAAATTCTCCTTTTAATCTGTGAACGATTCACGGTCAAACAGAAAAATAGCTGATGAATTTGGACCCAGCTTCTTGACAGGCTGCGGAGCTTCACATAATCTTTCTGCTTCCGAATGTATCAGCGAGGCTGAGATCGCTGACGCTACCTGGGTATTTTTTTTGTCAACTGTCTGTTCGGCTCGTTGTCTTTTTCTCCCCTGACCACTCACATCTGCTGCCGAATGCAGTCTGTACGTTTCCATTTGAAGGTCCCATATATAATGGATAAACTGACTTTTCCTTGCGTTCTGAATTGATGTGCCGTGTTAACATTGTTAGTTTCCGAACTACTGTTGTCTTCCTAGTGTCTGTAGAAACAGCTTGTTTTGAATTTCTGATGGCTATGGCGCCCCAGACAGGAATATATTTACACATAACTGCAGTAATCGCTCTGCACGGCCAATTGCTGCTGCCACTAATTCAGATTAACTCTAACTGCACGGACCGGTGCAAAGCATTGTTTGTCATTACAATTCTAATTACGTTTTCATAGTTAATTGTCATCTTATGTGTCCTTGTGTGCCAGAAAGGTGCCTATAAATAAAATGTATTATTATTATTATTATCTATGGTGCAAAAGTCATCTATGGAATTTTTTCCTCAGGGCATGATCATATTGTCCTTCTGGTAGCAAAATGAACATTAGAATGAATGCAAACAAGCAAGAAAGCAGTAAAAAGTACCAAGATTGGGTTTGTTTGTAATAAAGTAGTTGATATGCTCTGAGGAGAACACAGGTTCGGATCCAGGTTCCTCCTCGGTTCCTCCAGCCATTGTTTGGATGGTGAAACTCCATCAGCAGCTCCTGATATAATTTAATGAAGGACTGATCGAGTCGAACCAGGTTTCTGATGGAAATTACAGTAATACTGAACTTCCATAAGAACACACTGATATACTGAACACAACACCACTGTTTACTTGAATCCCTTTTAGTTTATTTAGCATATTTACTTACATGAATGTGAAAAAACACTCACTGCTCATCTGAGATTGTATTTTACCTTGTTCAGAATTGTCTTCCATGTTTGTCTTTCCTGCTTTGAGGCCAAACTTCTGATTGGCCACAGTTTTAGTGAGTCTCTAATGCAAATATAAGGGGATTTCGGACCAAGTATGGGACCATCATGGGCCCTGGACCCTCACAGACTCCTGTCTGGTATCTGTTGTCTCGCTCTGTGTGGTTGTGTGTTATGACTGTGGTGGTGTGGCAGGTGGGCTAATTACACCCAGAGCCCGTCTTGCTGACGCGGCCCGCCCTGTGTCTCAGGATCAGCACCTGATTATTTATGAAACAATAAAATAAACATTGTGCGGCCTGTGCACGGCAGGGCGGCTCAGAGATAAGCCGTGCCGAGGCCTCGGCTCCTGAGGCACCGGCCCCGCTCAGTGTTTTTCGTCAAGGTTGCAATCACACACCACCACACACACACACTCCTCCACCCGCCCACAGCCAGGCCACACACTCCTCTCTTCCAGCTAATCATATTTGCTTTAATGGACGTGTATGCGCCCGAGCCTAGATCCAGTAATCATTTATGTGTACTTTCACACACTTTCCCCAATGCACATGCTCTCATTTTTTGCCTACAGTGTCTACAGCACACTTACCGCCTTAAATTGAGTTGTGCTTTGCAGCAAATCTTGCAGCAGTTACTGTTAAGGCAATGAGCAGAAAATGGAAGCGGTGCTCTGAAAGCGGTCCGCATTTGTTTGTTAGGGAAAACAGCGACATTCTTTATAGCGCAGTGCTCTGTGCGGCTCCTTGGGTCCAAGCGCTCCTTTAAATCAAGTAAGGCTGCTGCGCCGGCACACAGCGCTATTGCATCGAGGTCCAAAGTGCTAAAGGCTGCTGTAATAGGAGCTGTCCACAGCATATGACACTGATGTTGACTTATTTTCAGGCACCTCACTGAGATATAAGTGGGCTTCTATTTCAGGTGCTTATTCCAGGCCATCAGGCTCCATTTGCCTTTCAGTCAGTATTAGTTTCCCTTCTATAAGGGCTTAGTCAGCCTAAGAGAGAACAAGGAGAGGCTTAGATGAGGGGACGTCTAGCAGGACCTGCTTGCATCCAAAATACAACTTAATATTAAAAAGTAGTTAAAGTGAACGTGAAAGTGACAGTCTGGTCATATGTGAACACACCACAGCACACAGTGTGAACAGCACAAATTCTTCCTCTGCATTTAACCCATTCACCAAGTGAAGCAGG
>JBBIGB010300789.1:0-11556 GCA_037577075.1 Alestopetersius hilgendorfi | reverse complement strand
AGGCCTGGGGGTGGCTACAGAAATTGAACTCAGGTGTGATAAACCACAGTTAAGTTATTTTTTAACAAGGGGGCAATCACTTTTTCACACAGGGCCATGTAGATTTGGAGGGTTTTTTTCTCCCTTAATAACGTAAAATTTCATTTAAAAACTGCATTTTGTGTTCAATTATGTTATCTTTGACTAATCGTTAACGGTTTTTGATGAGCAGAAACATTAAGTGTGACAAACATGCAAAAGAATACGTTTTACACAGCACTGTATAATGAGAACAGGATGGGACCTAAGATAGAACCCTGAGGCACTCCACACCTTAAAGGGAATGATGCTGAGGAATACTGGCCTAAATGTACAGAAAAGCTCCTGTTGGACAAGTATGACTGGAACCAATCAAGGGCAGTCCCAGTAATGCCTGCACATGTCTCCAAATGAGATAAAAGAATATTATGGTCCAGGCGGCAGTCAGATCTGCAAGTACTAAAACTGAAGAGCGCCCTGAGTCCAACATTAAAAGCAGGCCATTAAAAACTTTAACAAGAGCTGTTTCTGTACTGTGGAAAGTTTTAAAGCCAGACTGGAACTTCTCAAAAATGCCATGAGCATCCAGATGGGTCTGAAGTTGCTCATACACCACCTTCTGCAAGTGAATAGGATTTCACAATCAGGGAGGAGGCATTGAAATGGACTCTCTGGGCCCACAACAACAACCCATTATAATCACAGGGGTGTCCCTCCCCACCTTTGTCACACAAAGGTACCAGCCTTGTGAATGACCCCACACAATCCCCACACACCCTCTTTCCCCTGCTTCTGTCTGGCAGAAGGCTTTGCAGTATCCAGGCCTTTACTACCAGGATGGGGAACTAAACTGTCCTGCACAAACAAAGAAAATGTGCCACTGTAGATATCCTGTATCCGTTATATACTATGCATCTGTCACTGATGCTATATTTGTTCAATTGTTTTTGTACAATTATTGGTCAACCTCAGTGTTTGTATTTTATGTATACTTAATGACTCTAGAATACAATATGTCAAAACTGTATTCACCCACAATAGGACTGTAACAGGTCATGTTTGCTGCACTGTATGTAGTTTGTCCAGTACATTATTGCACAGAGGCTCTTGTGTTTATTTTTTGCACTTGTAGCCCTGTCCTGCCCCCACTTGAGAAGTCTTGTGTAGTTTTGTGATGTTTCTGTTTTGGTTCTGTTTTGTATCGTGGCACTGGAGGAACATTGTTCTGCTGTGGTTGAAATGATAATAAACATTCACTTGATTTGACTTGCCTCTATTTGACGTATCACATTTTGCCCAGCACCAGTAACATAACTTAATTTATGGACATCTATGGTTTGATGTCTTTGCATGTGTGGATTGGATGGGTTGTTACCGACATCTCGTAAGGATTTCATGTCAGTAGCACCTTTTAGAAATATACTAAGAAAATTGGCGATGTGTTCAATATTTATTTTACCTGCTGTAAAGGTTCACAAATAAAGCCTCATTAATTAAATGTTCTTTTTTTTTATTTTTTCTATCCTATGCTTGTTAAATAATGCAAAAAATTATTATTATCAGTGTAATAAAATGGAATGACACAAAAGGTAGAAAGGTATTACACATGCTTACTAAAATGTATTATTTCATACAAGAGCTTTTGTTGGAGAAACAAGGCACCTCCTGTATGGAGAAACTAATCACATGCATTGATCAGGTGTGATTTTGGCCCATTCTTCCACACAAACAGTTTTCAAATGCTGAAATTTCCATGGAGTCCCTCTATGAACTCTGAGCTTCAGAGTTTTCATAGATTTTGTACAGGATTCAGGTCAGATTGGCTGGGTCATTCCAGCAGCTTTATTTTCTTTCTCTGAAACCAAGTGAGAGTTTCCTTGGCTGTGTTTGGGATCACTGTCTTGCTGAAATGTCCAATCTCGTTTCATCTTCACCATCCTGGTGGATGACAGCAGATTTTTATCAAGATTTTCCAATCATCCTTCCTTCAATTATATGAAGTGTGCCAGTGTCGTATGCTGAAAAACATCCTCACACCACTTTCAAACTTCTCTGTTGGTGTTTTTGGGTTAATATGCAGTGCCTTTTGATCTCCAAACATGGTGTGTACTATGGCATCCAAAGAGTTCAACTGGTCTCATCTGACCAGACTATATTCTCGCAGTATTTCTCAGACTTGTCTAAATGTTGTTCATCAAACTTAAAACACGCTTCCACAAGCTTTTTCTTTAGCAACTGAGTCTTGCATGGTGAGCATGCATACAGGCCATGGCTGTTGAGTGCATTATTTATTTTTCTTGTAAAGATGTGTACCTGCTAATTCCAGGTCTTTCTGAAGCTCTCCACAAGCTGTCAATTCTTCTGAAATTCTTTTCAGTCCTTTGTCTGAAATCTTGCAGGGAGCACCTGGTCGTGACCGGTTTATAAGGTGAATGATGTTCACTTCTGTATTACGGCCCAAACAGTGCTCACTGGAAGCTTCAGTAGTTTCGAAATTCTTCTGTAACCAGTATGTTTTGCACCAATAAGAGAGCTCTTTGGTTTTACCCATCATGAGATGTTTCTTGTGTCACACCTTGGTATTGGGACACCTTTTTATAGGCAAAGTTGGAACTAAACCAGCTGATATGAAGTTGCACTAAATGGCAGGATTGCTTTCTCATTACTGATAGGTTTTAGCTGGTGTCATGACTTTCCATGCCATTTTGCACCTTCCTTTCTTCATGTGTTGAATACGTTTTCCCACTGTCATTCCATTTTATTAAACATAACTTAATTTATGGACACATGTGATTTGATTTCTTTGCATGTGTGGATTGGATGTGTTGTTACCAACATCTGGTGAGAATTTCATGTCAATAGCACCTTAGAAAAATATTTAGTTCGAAAATTGGTGACGTGTTCAATACTTATTTTACCCGCTACATATGGCATTTACAACCCATTACTGTCCCAACTTCTCAAAGCAGTTCTGTGTCCTTCATTGTGTCTTGTTGCATATAATCTTTTAAACACATATCTGACCCCAATAAACTTCAAGAGGAGTGCTGGAGGATGAAATACACGTATTGAAAATCTACTGTCCACTATTGTGTAGTCGTGTATCTGATGTATTTCTGATAAATCTTTCTATATGAGTGTCAAATATTGGTTTTGTCTTTTTAGTTTTAATGGTGTATTACAGCACCGAAATGATGACATAGTAAATCTGTTAAATTGCCTAACGCGAGACACATTCAACATCAGAATGAAAATAACTGTCCTTCCACCCACTACTGGAGATGCTTATGCTCAACCAGGGTGTCGGGGGTGCTGGAGTCTAAAGGCCAAGAAACACCCTGGACAGGTCTTTAGTCTGGATTGCTTTATAATTACTGATAGAGGCCAGTATTCACCACATTTTTCTCTTTATCAGTGAACATATGCTGCTATCATAAACACAATAAATTAAAGCTTAACAGAGTGCGTTTTTTAATTCATAAAATGTTTATGCATACCTGCAGCATTCATTTTTCCTATCCTGACAGCATGTCTTCTTGTTGCCATGGAACCTGATCATTTCTTTTTCAATATGAGAGAAAGATATTCTCCAGCTCTCTGTAAAAAATAAAGACATACAGATCAGCTACCCAAAATCACTATAATGCACTGGATAGACTAGATCTCAGAAGGAACACAGGCCTACCTTTTTCAATATCACTGAGGTTTCGCTGTTTTGGTCTCTTTGGGACAAAATAAACAGGCTTTTTAAGGTAATCGTGCCGAGCGTTTTTCCCGAGCCATTCACTGACCTCCAGTCCAGCCCGTGCAGCTTGTGGCCAGCCTTGTGGCACCTCTAGTGCAGGTACAATATCTACAGAAATGATTTCATCCTCATCATCATTATTCACGTATGCCACGGTCACAGCCGGTGAATTTATCCGCCTCTTGGACACCTTCCAGCAACATTCTCCAGCAGACGCTAGAAAGTAGATGATCATTGGGTTAGTCACACTGTCAGAGTCGAGCAGGAATGACTGAATGTATGGATGCCATAATTAAACAAAGCAGATACTGGAATCAACAGGTGTGAGACAATTCTAAATGTCCTTCACAAGACTCTGAATGCCAGGAAGAATAGTTATTAACAATGAACAATATTTTAATAGTCAGGATGGTGTTTTATATTTTTAACTGGTAACAAAGTCTGTACTCTTATGACTCACTATTATGGTTCACTATAAAATTTAAATACAATAGTTTAAATAGTGCTATGTTAATCGTTGCAAACAAACATAAATGTAAAGCAAAAAAAAAAGGAGTGTGTCACTAGTTTATGAAAAGTTTCACAAGATTAAGATCAGCCATTTTAAAGATTAATGATTAAAGTGATACCCTCTCTGTCATTTTGCAGTGATTTTGTGCTACTAGAAATGTCAATGTCAAAATGCTGAAAGTAATAATATTTTGCTTTGTAGTAAAACAAACCTTCGTAAGTTCTGACAAACTTTTGGACCAAAAGGTGCATCTGCTGCACTATTTTACTGGAGGAGATGGTGAGTTCATCCTCTAAGAGGAAAAAACGTATTTCAGAGCGCGTAGGACGACAGAGGGATATTGTATAGAAAAGTCCGTTGTATCCCTCCAGCTCCTTCCACTTAATACGTGGGGTTTTAATCTTCAACATGATGTCAAACTCATTGGGTGTATTGATCTGTTGGAAGAAAGTAAATGTAAGGTCAACTTCCCAGAACTAGACTAAGAAATCTTGCTCTGCAATTTAGTGCTCTAGTCTTCAATCTGGAGCGATGGAACTCCAGCCAGTACCTCTGTAAATTGGAGTTGTGTTTGTAATCCAGGACTAATCCTCTAACATCAGTGATTGACTGCATTAATGCTCTTGATATCCTTGATTTTAGGAGAAATATGAGAATGATGCTACCAGCTTTTGGACATTAATGACAAGTTTGAGTGTAGTACATTAGTGCTGAAGATGAACGAGTGAGACTGTAGTGTGCTGGTGATGAAGTTTATGCAGACTGAGTGCAGCGAGTATCATATACAGCTCCAGAAAATGTATCTTTTATAGGTGTAAGTATTGAACTGAACAGCTTTGCCTTCATTTTTAAGCTGAAAATATTCTTCCTAATAATATTGTTATCTAAAGCAGAATGTCAAAGGAAATGACAAAACATCAAACTGAGAGAAATGATGCAGTGTTTGCAGAACTTGAATAATTCAAAGAAAACGAATCTCATGTTCATTCTTAAACAAAATGGCAATAATTACTTCTGATGTACTTCTGGTCTCATTGCAAAAGGTCATTTTTATACTTTTCCTCATTAAATAAGATTAGATTCAGGTGGCACCTAATCAGTGCCTCATAAAGCAGAATGAGGTATTTGTGTAGGAGTTTAACAGACACTGGCATGGAATGGTTGTCATGCTCATAGAGATGCAGAATTAAAATAAATTGCAGTGGTGTCTTATTCTTTCCCAGAGCTGTATATGTATGTGTATGTAAGCCTATGATTTTCTGTATATATGTTTTTCCATATCTGATATGGTGTATGAAGTTAACAGACATCTCACCTGATCCTGGACCATTTAATTACAACATACAACTTCCTTACCTGAAGTTTAATAGAAGCCTCTACCTACGGAATGTGCGCAATCTTAGAATAGTCCATTGAATTCTAAATTATAGATTTCATGCATATTGTGTTGTTTTTATAACTTTGCTAAAGAACAAAGAAGGAACTTGGGACTAGAAGGAAGGCTTTCTTCCTTCCTCTAAGATCAGCCATTCCCTTTAATTTCCCCCTTGGAAAACCATTGTTTCAAACATGAGATTTTAGTGCCTAAGAAAAGCCGTATTAATTAATACTATTTTGAAGTCATTATGAAGTCAATTATATTATCTGAGTTACCTCTGCATTGTTCTTTTGAACAGTAGTCCAGATTATACTGTTAATGTTTACCTTCACTAATTCATAGTAGCTGCCTGTGGTGAGAACAGAGATGTCCCTAAAGAAAGGTTGCTTCTCGTTGTCCTTCAAGAATTTCTCTAAACCCTTGATCAGATCGTTGACCAGTTTCACCGCAGGCTGTCGCTCGTTCTGGCGTAGACGTAGATCTCTGCCCCGCTGCCTGATCCAACGGTCAAGACCAGGGGAGATGGGAACAGCTTCTACTGCCATCTTTTCTGCTTTAGGGTCAACTTGAAGGAGAGAACGATGAGTCAAATCCTTATGATCAATAATTGTTTGAAACTATTAAACAAAATCTAGTTTTCTGGTTCCAGTAATATGAGTTCAAATACGTTTCAGTGGTAGGTCTGAGTTACTCAACAATTAATGCACATATAAGTACGGCCTTAAAACACTGCAATGTTCTTTTTAATTCCTTAGTTGTTACCTAATCTCTTACACTGAACACACCACGGCACACTAAATCCTTTAGAAGCATTCTGAACACATGCAAAAAATAAACATCCTGTAAAAATTTGTGGTAAAATCTGCACTATTCTCCTCCACCTTCTTTTAAACATATGCACTTCTAATGCACTTTACATTTTCTTTTGTTGGTTTTCTTTGCATTCTTTTATTTCTTTCAATATTTTATTCTGTTTTGCTTTATTTTGTATTCAGTTTCTGCAAAGCACATAGAATGACTTTTGTTTTGTTTTTTTTTATTTTGAAGAATTTAACATAGTTTAAAACATAATGAAATGAACAAATAATCGGAGCACAATCTATATTTCATGTTTGTTTGTTTTTTTTAAATGTGGAGCGTCTCGAGTTTATTTCCCATTTTTCATTTTGTTCTTCTTAAAGCCCTGTATTTTTATTACTGTAAATTACATTCATTTATTACTGTATTTACCTGCTTATTCCAAAGAAAACGCCCATGCATTAATTACAGTACAGTCTATACAGGGGTAATATCGGTATATTACATTCTAGCACTGCTGGAGTTCAGTGTAAGCTGTACAGTACAAATACGGCTTTACCTTTACATTTTCTTTAAGGCTAATCAGTTTAAAATGCCATTAAAATGTTTTGGGAACATATTTGGGGGCATATTCAGGGTTTACACTATAAAAATTGGCATTTTTAGATATACACCTTTAAAGGAAATGACAAAACAATAAAATAAGAGAAATTATGCAGTGTGTACAGAATTTACAAAGAATTTCTAAGAAAACAAATCTCTTGTTCAATCAGCAATAATTACCTTTTCATACTTTTAGTGGCGTTTTGCCATCCAACTGGTTACAATGCAGTAGGTGAGTTTTAAGTACAGCAGTGATTTTTTTAAATACTTTTCCTCATTAAATAAGATTTGATTCAGGTGATCACTAATCAGTACTTCATAAAGCAGAATGAGGTACTTGTGTAGAACTTAATCAGACACTGGAATTGAATGGTTGTCTGACTCATAGAGATGCTGAATTAAACATAAATTGTAGTGGTCCCTTTCTTTCGTAGCTGTATGTATCAAGACATGTATATGCATAACTGTATGCATGCGTCAAGCTATTTTTGTCCAACACTGACACTAATTTGATGGTTCTTATAAATGCAAAATCAAACACTCGTCTGATCCACAAGAGGAGACACACAGCAACATGACATGACTCAAAGTGTGTGTTATTTCAGACTGGATTAAATTCTTTTTTATTTTCTCTATTTTCTCTACAGTACCCCAATACTCTGATACCCACTGATCTGAAGTAAGTGTGTATTTGTGGCAGACCCCAGAAATGAATATCTATGGGGCTGCACAAAAGTAAACTTCCTGCTGACAACTGTTGGGCAACCGACAATACACTCCTAGTACAAACAAATAAAATAAACCAATAAAGCCTGATTCTGAACCTGAATTGTGTCTTGCTAAGTACTTTAAATTCTCCTTGACACACGAAGAGCAAATTTTAGGCAAGTGAACAAAGACTTGTTGAGGATCATTTCAGGAGTCAGTTCTTCATGATAGACGTCTTGATTCTAAATAAATTCTAGCTACATTAATCAAACATAATCATCGCCGTTCCTTCACCGACATAGCCTACCTTTACACACTTGCCGCTTCTTCTGAGGGGCAGACAGGTTCTGGTTTTCCTGCTGCTCAGGTGAGTCTGGAACCTTGCCATCGTCAGCATTTAGTTTCTTCCCAGGTGTATTTCTCGCCATTTAGTTGCAATAGAAGCTATGAAACATCCACACACAACTCAGAAATATACTTTAGAAAACGAAACCCATGGTTTCAAGCAGTACCATAAAAATTACCAACCGTGTGTGTCCTCAGATGACTGTTTCGGTTTCTCAAGACAAGACACATGAACACAGGCTTTTACACTCAGCCTGAAGATGGCTCCACCCCTATACAAAAAATCATGTTCACTTTCGGTATACGGGAAATGAAGCCACTCAGCAGGGACACCGGAGGTGATGACGTCCTCTGGGATTATAACGTCAAAGCTAATGAAAACATACATTGCGCAATCTTGCAGTTTCACTACCAATTTTCTTTAAATGCCACCTGCAGTTGCCAGATTTGAGGGCATTTAGTTGCATTTTCAACGGAAGGATGGCACACAAACCACACATCTATTAAAAGTGTGCATTCATTGAGAGGGAGCCACAGGCAATGCAGGGCAATTAAAAGGGTGTGTTTTAGCGTGTTTACATTAACGATATTAAGTATATGACATATGATTCGAGGAATAACGTTGTTTTTTTGTTTGTTTGTTTGTTAAGGTGTGTAACGTAGCTGGCAGTAACTTGGTTTAAAACAGGTGTTGATCTTAGTGTAGCTTTACGATGGGCGTCAGTGCACATAAAATATTAGTTCAACCAGCGCTGTTTCGCCAAATAATCATCCATCCATCCATCGGGGGCGGGGGGCTGGAGCCTATCCCAGCTGCAATGGGCGAAGGCGGGGTACACCCTGGACAGGTGCAGGCCAATAATCAATTCCACTTAAACGTCATTCACCGCTGACCTGGGCCACGTTAAATAAATGTTCAACTAAACAATGAAATATTAAAGCTTTGCTTTATTTAGGCTCTGTATACAGTAAACCTATGGTATTCTTGGTTGATTCTTGGTTCAATATTTGCTCCCTCCCCAGAAACAATGGACATAAGAAAATAATTTACAAAGAAACGGAAAGTAAGTCAAAAGTGACCGGATTTTTTTTGGAGAACCCCCCGACCCCCCAGACGACCCCCTCCCCCCCCCCACACACACACAACGTGCCCCCCTCCCACATTATGAATGCCTCTGACGCCCCTGAGCTTTACAGGTATAAAGAACAGACGTAGACGACTTTGGCACCGTCTACAAAATACCGGTAAACGAATTAAGTCAATAGCATGTTCAGCAGCAGAGCCATAGCTGGAGGGCTGGAAAACAAAACCAGTTCTGATCTGTTTTCCAAAGTTTCACAACTGGAAATGTCACTATGAGCGCATGAACTTCCATTTATATTCAGGCATAACTATAGGTTTCATTTTCAGATAACACAGTTATAGGGATTCTGGAAAAGCTTTCACTTTCAGACAAAATGAGAAATCGTGATGTAAATCCCTATTTCTTCATTCATTTCTGTAACTGCTCAATCCTTACTAGGGTTCGTTATTTTTCTCTTTCCCAATAATTGTTATACATTCAAGAAATCTACTGGTGGCACAGCATCATCCGTGTCCTTACCCAAGCTACACCCTATTTCCTATTTAACCTGCTCTTTGTGTTTACTGTTAATTCCTGTGTCTCCTCCATCTGTGTTTCTGTGTATTTAAGTTCAGTCCTGCAACTCTTTGTGGTGGGTTCAGGACATTTCCTCCTTAAACCATACAGACATCATCATAAAATCTGGGAATTGTATTTTGCATATAAAGAAACATTGAAGATGTTTAATATGTGTTTACTTCAAAACATTCAAGCCATGTATGTGCCAATGCAATAAAACAAACATAATCAGTGGTTCACTGACATACGCAGAAACACTAATGAGAGTCATTTTCAATGAACGATCATTTTTTATTTTTGCAATCATTTTCTCCTAATGTGCTTAGAAAAAGATGATTTTCTCCTTTCCTGCGGAAGCTTTTGCGATGGGTTTTTATCAGCATTAACCAGTCCTTAAGAAGTAAGTTCAGGCTTTGAGACACTGCAGAAGAGGATGCTGTGAGCATGCCTTGTTGTGTGCCTGGGGGGGTTCATTTGCTTTTGGCGGCTTTCTGAGCAGACTTGGTCACCTTGCCGGTGGTGGCAGCCTTCTTGTCAACAGCCTTGATGACACCGACAGCAACTGTCTGCCTCATGTCACGCACAGCAAAACGACCTAAAACAAGCAGCAAAATGGTACTTAACCAGACGTATCATACAGCTGTAAGTCATTTTTCTGGAATTATTTTATAACTCCACTAATACATGGAACCTATGTGGCTATGAGAGTGAAGAACTGCTTCAGGGCTCATGCTTGAGTCCTAAGGGTTCTTTTTAAAGGACTGAGGTCCAACTTTACAGCACACCAACGAGTATACTCACCCAGAGGTGGGTACTGTGAAAAGCTCTCCACACACATGGGCTTGCCAGGGACCATGAGGATGATGGCAGCATCTCCAGACTTCAGGTTCTTGGGGTTGTCCTCAAGCTTCTTACCAGAACGACGGTCGATCTTCTCCTTGAGCTCAGCAAACTTGCAGGCAATGTGAGCAGTGTGGCAGTCCAGCACAGGTGCATAGCCCTGGGAGATCTGACCAGGGTGGTTCAGGATGATGACCTGTAAAATAAGAGAAGGGTGAAGATGTGTTATAATCTGCACATGAGATTTCAACCTTTATTTTTCACAAACATACTTTTATCCCCCACCACCTCATATAGTTTTCCTAGTCTTACTCCATTCCTTTATTATAGTCTATCATAATGACTGTCTGTGCTCTTTTTTGGTTTCATTATGCCTTAGATATCTGACCTGAGCAGTGAAGTTGCCAGCCTCCATTGGTGGGTCATTTTTGCTGTCTCCAGCCACGTTACCACGACGGATTTCCTTCACAGACACGTTCTTCACATTGAAGCCGACGTTGTCACCGGGCATTGCCTCAGAAAGAGACTCGTGGTGCATTTCCACAGACTTGACCTCAGTGGTAACGTTGACAGGGGCGAAGGTTACAACCATGCCAGGCTTGAGGACACCAGTCTCCACACGGCCCACAGGGACAGTTCCAATACCTGAGACACAAGACCACAAACTTTTATATATATGCGCTTTTATATATAATATATATATATTACATATATTTATTATATATGCACTTTTATAGGTATTAAAATGATGTGTGAACAAAGCGAAAACAAGAGCTCATATCCTACATTTTTCATGCTTTATTTTTTCCCTTAAGTAGTTACTGTGGTTATATTAGCCAACAACTGTCACACAGCTTTTTACATTGACATGACAAAACCTCTCTTTACAGCAGGGGTAGTCAAACTGGTCCAGAAAGGGCCGCTGTGGGTGCAGGTTTTCTTTCCAACCAAGAAGAAGCCAGACCTG
>JBBIGB010300774.1:0-11557 GCA_037577075.1 Alestopetersius hilgendorfi | reverse complement strand
ACAGAGCAGGCACGCTGCAGCAGGCTTCTTCCTCTTTTTATGGTGGTTGACAACTTTTCAGTGTATTACTGCCACTGCTGGGCTGGTAGAGGTAATACAGTGTGGTTCTCAAAAAAAGGCGAGGATATTTGCCGTTTCCGCGTTATTGTGGGGATTTCTGCATTACTGTGTGTGACCATGTAAAGCTGGGTGATTACTGTATAGCAATTTTCAACAACTAAATACTCTCACATTATAATGTTGCACAAAAACACAAAGAGACAAAAATAGTCAGGGAGAATATCAAGCCAAATAGAACAAATAAACAACACAGGGAAGTAACATGACAAAGCACAATAGACACAAATATGATTCACATTACATAGTTATTTTATTATGCTTAGAAAAGCATAAAAGCATATTTTTTCATTTTTCATTTCATTTTTCATGACAATGATGAAATATCATAATACTGTCCTAACATAAACACAATAATCAAATCTGCGTGTTCTACCTACATAACAACTGCTTAGCTTACAGGTATTTAAATACAAGTGCGGGGGTCCCTGGCCGAGAATGTTTTAGAACCCCTGCTCTAACCGAAGCTCAACAATGGACATAGTGGGCTTTAAAAGAGAACAACTAGGCATTGACCCTATCATCAGGAGATCAATCCCTGGTTATGCCAGATATAAGACAGTCCAAGAGGGCAAGATTGGATTGCACTCTCGGGGTGGGAGGTTGGCCCTTCCTCTTCTCCCATCACTCAATGCGATACTAGCCAGCACTGGTGTCTGGTGACTTATGTAACAAGACTAGCAATTGGCAATCTCTAAGCTTGCTAAACTGTCCAATAAAATGGGGTTAGCAGCAATTCAAAAGAAGAGGTGGTGCTTCACGTGACTTGGAGGAAGTACATGCTAGCCTTCACTCTTCCAGTGTTGTTGGTGTCATATGACTGGTGGAGTAATGGGAGGAATCTGGCATGACCAAAACTGGGGAAAAAAAGACATTGGGCACGGTGACCATGGAAGCAGTTTTTTATGGATAAGCAGTCATTTTTTAAAGGAGAATTTAGATACTTTTGGAAATATAGTGTATTTTTTGCAAAAAAGTAGTTATTTTAGCAGAAAGTAGATGTGTGTATGCTTTTTTGCGCATATGCCTGCATGTATATGTATACTGTGTGTTTATTTTTGTAAGAACACATACGTTTTGAAATACATGTCTATTGGAGCATATGGATGTGTGTTTTGGCAAAGTTTTAAGTGGCAGGGCTGTAATTGTGTGGCTATATAGGTTTCAGCGCTGGATACTGTCTAGTGTTTCCAGTCATAAAGAGCAAGGCACTCTTCCTCCCCAGCAGAATATATGTCCAGCAACTCAGCTCCACTATCAAAACAGAGTCGGTCGCTCAGCAGAATCAAATGCACTTTATTGATATTGGCAGCCAGGGAGTACGTAGTAAATTCAACATCCCATGTGGTCGGTTGGGCAGCTGTAACAGGGAGGCTAATCTTAGCCTTTCACACGTGTGTGAGCAGGTTAGGGATTATAAATATGAACATGGCCTTGCCATGAAAGTTCAGGTTTTAACACCAACATACTGGGGTTAAGTTGGGCTTCCTGGTTCTAACATTGGCTGAGCCACATGTGAGGCCACTGTAAAATTTCCACAAATGTGATCTCACTCTTCAGCTGAATTCTGTTATTAAGTTCTGTTAATAACAACTTGTGTTGCCTGGCAAACATGGTCTGCAGGTAATGAATTACATTTCTTTTTGAAATAATTCCACTTGTGCCAAACAATATACTTAAACTCTTTGCGTCGTACCATCTTAATTGTGGTAAAACTTTAAAAATGTTTACCATAATTTGACCATATTTTACCATGTATTTCTGGCTATATCAGCCATTTGTCTCTATCTATCTGGGTGCCTTTGGACATGCCATCAGCCAGTTGACAAAACAGGAAACATAGTGATTAACATTGTTTTTAATTAGGCCTACTATAAAAAGATGTTGAACTGACTGTGGTAACTAGGCAGCTATCAGTATGACACCATGTTTTAGAAATCCTTCAAATGTAATCAGTGCAAAGTTTTTTTCCATTATCCTGTTATTAGATAACCTAGGACAATGTGGCTCCTCACTAAACGTTTCTTACACTGAATAACCTTTTCAGCTTGTGCAATAGTTCAGGCCTGATGGTGAGGTCTGAACACACCCGTGTTCTCAGTCCAGGTAGACAATGATGATGCTTAAAGAATGAGGCTTTAAGGGGCTAAGGATCTCATGAAAGACTAAACAGTTTATCCTTCTGTGATCTCAAATGCGAAAAACCAGAGCCCTTAGAAAGTAGATAAGTAAATGAGAGTGAAGGTAAATCTGTCTTCAATTTGGCATTCGGTGGACCATGTAAATAAAAGCCATGCGCCGATGACGTGTTCCAGCCAGATAAACTGACAGTTCAGGCTCTGCTGGAGGTGACGTCAAGTTTCCATGGCGATACACCCCACGGTGGTCAGATTGTGGAGCAGTCGGTTCGAAATTAGAGATGATGTCACCAGAAGATTGTTCCAGCTCTCTCAAAGCCACTTCCCTCTTTTTCATCTCTATTTCACACAAGTGAATTTGGGCTGTTTTAATGAAAGGTGCAGCAAGGCCAGCAATAGCTTCAGAGGAATTAAACAGAGAGCGAGTGTGTACACCTCCCGCAAAAATTAGAAAAACTAGGCAAAGACCTGACTTTGTGAAGAAAGGTATGCAGAAACTCCATGTTTCAGTTTTAAAAACTGAAATGAAAGAACTATTTAGAAGAAGCATGTTACGGATAGGTACTTACATAAATGCTCATATATACACAATACAAGACATCGCATACATGTTACATATGTTACATATGACATACTAAACATACACACACTCTAACAGACATTGACACTGATTATCACGGCAAATGTCAAGGTGTGAAATATATTTGGCAGCTAGCTGATGTGTTGGAAACTAGCTGCCAAATAAGGGTACAAGGGTAAGGATTTGAGTCAGATATTGTTTTCCCAATATGTAGTAGTTAGTATCTTTCAAAAGCGGTCCAAGGAAGAACAAGCGGTGAATAAGTACCCACTAATGGACATATGAATCAAAAAGCTCTTGCTGGCTATGAGATAAAGTTGTCAGAAAACAGTGCGTCCCAGCTTGCTGCATGTGTGCTCAGACTGACCCTTGTCCATCGCTGAAAGTGCATACATTGGACATGTGAACATCAGAAATGGAAAATGGAGTAATGGAAGAAGTTGACATTTTCTGATGAATCCCATTTTCTTTTACGTCATGTGAAGGGGGAGGTGTGTGTGCGTTGCTTATCTTTGGAAGAGATAGTACCAGGATGCACTACCGGAATAAAGCAAGCTGGTAGAGGCAGTGTTGTGTCCCATGCACTGTTCTGCTGAGAAACATTAAGTGTATGTTTCTGAACATTGTTACAAAAATAAGTACAGCTTTTTAATTTTTTTTGTGGCTTGTACAATTTTGCATGGTCAGTACAGCCCCTTTGGCAAGTATCACAGCTTGTATATACTTTCATTTCTCGTTTGGGGAATTTCTGCTTATTGTATTCCAAAAGGCTTATAAAAACATTCTTGAGCTGTCTCGCATGCGCCACTCTTTTGAGGTGTAGCCAAAGATTTTCAGTGATGTTTAGGTCAGGAACTGTGATGCCCATGGCAAAAAACGGCTTGCACCTCTTAAGGTGGCCCAGTGTGGTCCTGTTTTAGAAGCCACTGTTTCTTCAGCTTTTTTTCATATGGTGCGATGCTTGCCTCCAGAATTTGCTGGTATTTAATTAAATCCATGCTTCCCTCAACCAGTGAATAGTTTCCTGTGCAACTGGCTACAACACAAACCCAAAGCACAATCAATCCATCCCTATGCCTATGAGTCGGAAAGGAGTTTTTCTCAAGAAATTCCAAATTCTCTAAACTAACCTTTTCTCACTTCGGCCAAAAATAAGATTTTAACTTCACCTGTTCTGAATGCTGTCTGCATGTTCACAGTTTAGATGTTCCTTGATTTTGTGGTGAGGCTTTTTCTAATGACTCTTCCATGAAGGTCATATTTGCTCAGGTGCACCACCACCCCAGAGTGTGCAAAATATTACTTTTGCAGTCAAATGAGGGTTGGATCTGCTTTTCTAGTAATCCTAAAAGCTGTTCTTTCAGAAAGTTTTTTAGTCTTCCAGACCACAGCTTGATCTCCACCATTCCTTTTAACAGCCATTCTTAATTGCATTGCAAACTGAAAAAAGGCCTCCTGAAAAATCTTTGCTAGCTTCTTGTAGCCTTCTCCTGCTTTGTGGGCATGATGTATTTTAATTTTCAGAATGCTGTGCAGCTGTTCAGAGCAACCCATGGCTGCCGATCGTTTGGACAAGGTGTGAGGAGGAGACAGAGATGTTCACAAGTCATTTTTACCAAGTCCAAGTCTTTGTGCTCGAGTCCAAGTCGAGTCCAAGTCAAGTCTCAAGTCTTTAAGTGAATGTTTAGAAGATGTGCTAATTTGCCACGCCCCGTGATTACAATTGGCTGTTGCTTAGCAGGGGGCGGGACTGCGTGCTGTGATCTGCCCTCACCAACATGGAGGATTTGCCTTAAATGATCTTAAATCTAAATATTAAATATGAAAAATATATCTCTCACTCTAAATGTGAAACTCCACAGTTAGATGGGGCTCGGTGAACCCCTTTCCAACGACCACTTGAAAACCGTTATTATAATAACGGTTTTCAAGCGTGGCTATAGCTGAAAACCGCTCACCTCGGACAAAAGTAATGGGACCCCGGGGCGAGGTGAACGGTTTTCAGGTCGTTGGAAAGAGTGCGGGATATAGATAAACAATTCCATGAAATGAACATTGTTTACGAGTTATGACTCACAAGTCACAGTCCGAATCAAGTCTCAAGTCATTGAGGGGAAGTCTAAAGTCAAGTCCAAGTCTCAGACTCGAGTCCCCATCTCTGGGAGGTGAACTATTTATAATGCTTTGAAATTTATATTACATCCTTATAATTATTGTTAACAAGAAATAGACCTAATTATGGGTCCAAAACCTTGTTGAAAGTAACCTGAGATCTCAAGTCACTGAAGGTGCCCAAACATTTGCATAGTACTTCTTTCCTTTTTCAATTCAAAATTGTTCAAAACAATAATACACTATACAACAAAAATAATACACTAATCTTGCTTACCTACAATCTTTTAAAAAGGTGTTTTCAACAGTATGATGTACAAAATTCTGTGAACAGCTTTAGTTCCTTGGGGGTTGCTTTCAGCATCACTAAAGGCAGCTGTTATAAAATTCTTCTTGAATAGGAGAAACCTGGACATCTCCACACTTAACAATAATAAGTTCAAATCTCCCATTCATAGGCAAGGTCATTTTCAACCAAATCAGTAATTATTTGAATACAGGTGGCTATTTTGAGGATAGGATTGAAACAGCTCTGATAAAGGTATTAAATAACATTCGTCTGAATAAGACTCAGGTACAGTTAGATCTTAGTGTGGCTCTTGACATAGTCGATCATAAAATATTGCTGGACAGATTGGCTTGGGCTGTCTCAGATGGTTTAGGACATGGTTCTCAACTATTTCAGCATTAATGCCCACCTATCCATCATAGCATGTTGCCAAGGCCCACTGTTAGCTTTAAGCACTATTTGTAAGACCTTCAATAAGCCTGAAGAACTATTGAAGTGATCTGCACAGCACTCTCTTTCTCTCTCCCTCCCACTTCTGTAATCAACACTCTCCTCTCACAATGAGACCAGTTGGATGGTAAAACACTGTTAGAAATACGCCAAAGGTTATTATTCCCATTTTGTTCCAAGAGTGAACAAGGGATTTGTTATCTCTGAATTATTTAGGTTCTGTAAACCCTGCATCACTTCTCTCATTTCAATGTTTTGTCATTTCCTTTAAAATAATGTTGGAAATGAGGAGACAGCAGGTCAGTTCAAACCTGAGAAACTGAACATTTTTGAAGTCTCTTTATTTTTTACCGGAGCTGTGTGTGTACACATACACACACACACACACACACACACACACACACACACACACACAATGTATACAGTATACGCATGCTCAACAACCCAGATCTACATATGGTCTGCATCATATAAAGACCTGACCCTTGAGATGGTGCATAACTTCACAGTTATGCTTCTAGGGCCAAACCTAACACATTATTAATGCATATTTTGTTCAGAGACAAAGACACTGGGGGTGTTTATGGTATGCAATAAGGAAGATTTATGTATTTTAAGTGAAAGACCATTTAGGAGGAAATCACGGCCAAAGGCCGCGTTGACTGCTTACTATAGACTAATCCATATAAGGATATAGTGTGAGGCCCATGGCAGATTTTAAGAACAGACATACAAAGAAGTTCACAAAGATTATAAGAATTTATTTTTTATATACAGAATATTCACACAGCATGCATATTTACAGCACAGTTTATTTACAAAGGAAAGAAAAGCTTCACATAACAACCGAATAAACAACGCTAACATAAGCTGCAGAAACAGGTTTGACTTATTCAAAGAGCTGCATTTTGAGTGTTACGGTTCACATTTACAGCCGATGGTTTGCCTCCATTAGCTGAAAACTGACTACAGAGGGCCTTTAACATCTGATATAAAACATCCAGCCTTTGGTGATTGTTACAGTGATACACGTATGCAATGGAGATAAATCAAACACATCATAGACCTCTTAGATATTCACTCCTACAATCACAAACACTCAGCCAAGCATGAAGCACATATTCATACACAGTCACAACAGGCCACGCACGCTACACACATGAGGTAGATATAACAGCCGACATTCAGACAAGGAAAGCATACAAGTACTATCTGACTTCTGTAGTTCAGACAACTACAGTGAAATGAATAATGACACTTACTGCACCACTTTAACAGCAACACTTACATTGTAATTCCATCTGCTGCTTGTGGGTCCTCAATATAAGTCTATAATTACGTACCCTACCTGTCATATTCATGCATCATTAGTTAGTTTCTGACTAATGCTGATCAAATATTATTTAGGTGGTGGACCTGTCTTGGTACAGTAGTAACACTGGCATGGTAGAACCATGATAGAGTGTGTGGTGTAGCTTTTACACATCAGTGTCACTGCGGGGCCGAGAGTGGTCCACCATAGCGTGAACTGTGCTACAGTCTCTTTAACCTGCAAGGTGGAGGTGTGGTCAGTGTAGGGTATACACCACAAGCTAAACGTTTGGGAGCAACTTTTGAAAGAAAAGCTGAACATTAGGTTACATTTTATTAATGGACACTAAAAAATATTCGGAGAGGACCATTTTTCTTCTAAATGCATCGCAACAGTATGTGCAGTAAATAGAGTTCACAAAAGTAGTAGTGCCGACTCTCCTCTAGAATTTACACATCAGGGTTTTTTTCTTGTTTGCTTTTTGTTGTATTAATAGCCCAAGGTTACACGGACCTTTGATATCCATCAAAAATACATTGGTACACATTGCTGCTTTGTTTGATGGAGTTTGTCGGGGAGATGAGTGCACATAGGGAACACATTCAAGGTAAAGGTTAAAAATAAAAACTGCTGGCAGCTGCTTTCTTTTTATAAAATGTGTGAGACCAGTCAACGTCCGGCTACTTATTTAGATTGAGATTGTAAAACTCTGGCTGTTGGTTGAAAGAGGTGACGTTTCTTGTTCAAAATCGATTTGATGGACTGAAGTACTGTCCCACATCATATCCTATTGATTGACAGATGGTGTGTATCTTGTCAGTGTCTGTTGAATGGAAAAACGCATTGTTTTCATCGAAAGCAAAAGAAATTTGATGGATACAAAACAGGTCTTGTGAACACATGCCTTGAGAGTATAGCACTCCAGACCAGTGGAATAATCTGGTACATCTTTGGTTAAACTAGATTATTTGGTTTTTGGTATTTTGACCTAGCTGTAGCACATTTTTGTAATAAAAAAAAATCACTGCTTGCTGCTATATTTTGGCCAGAATACTAAAAAGTTTTTTGTTTTTTTTAAATATATATATAACTAATTTTAGAAGTGCAGTTAACACCAAGTGCCCAGAAAGACACATGAAATATTGACACTTTTTTAGTACATTGCAATGTAATTAGCGAAATGTATTTCTGCTCTAGCAAATAAAGATGCTAATAAAAATCACTGGCCATTAAATACTTAAATGCCTCCATAAAAAAGTACAAAATGGCTGTTATATAAAACATACACACACACATCCTTGCTCACACACCGACACACAACAACCACACCATGCCATCCATGTTCAATATTGAAAAAAAAAAAAAAAAAAATCTAGAAGAGAAGTAATACTAAAATGGGGTTCATGGGCAAATAAAACAAATGTGCTTTTTATCACTGAATAAAAATTAAACAGAAAAAAAGGAAATATCACCGACAGATAATCACAGCATTGAGAAAAAGAAAAGCTTAAACATAGAACCATGGATTGTCATAAAGTCACATCACATAGAAACAGGCCCACAAAATTCACAGTATGCAATTAGAATTATAGCTTGGCTCTAGATCATACTTTTCAAAAATATAACTTTATACACAAATATATAGTCATACTCTGTTTCCTCTCTCTGAAGGCATCTATACAAGTTTACACTGCCTTAAAAGCTTTAAAATAAAATACATTCTATAGATCCTGCAGCAAGCGACACAGAAGGTTATGATGAGATACAAACCAACAGTCTGCGGTTTCACATCCGGACACCTACGATGCATGCATTGTACAAAGCGAGCTAGGCCAACCAGTTCCCTTCTTTATGTAAAATAATACACGTAACTCTATTCAGCAATGCATGATCTGAAGTTAAGGCACTTTAAATATTTCAACATTCATGTACACTTTTGACGGTGGGATTGTTTTGGCTTTGCTTTGTATTCACACATACCAGAAATGTCGTATACAATAAGCAAAACGCTCGAAGGCACGCGCCTCCTGAAGTTCTATAGAGCCCCAGTACTGAAAATGCAGCACGAAATTTACAACAATTAAAGTAATGATGCATATTTACTATTAGCTGGAATGTTAGTGTAAAATCTGAACACTGATGCAGAGTGGGGCAAATTGAACAGATAATCCATAAAAATCATCCAGCTTTTGTATGAATGTTATTTTTATATGCATTTGCGAGGCACACTGGTTTCAACATAGGACATTTTAAAGAGACTTACACCTAGCCTATCCCTGCTCCATATTCTTTTATCATAGCTGTTGCTAATTTGGGTAAGAGGTCCCAAATGTTGGTTAAAGCTAAAACTCTTTTGTCCAGAATGCTTAATTTAAAGTGTAAAAGAGGCTTATTCTGTTTGAATGCACTTTCGTACTACACCGGGTTAACAAATGCTAAACTATCAGGTACAGAAGAATGTTATTTGCCAGCGATATGTACCCGGTTATGCTAGCCATATACAGTCAGGTGCAAAACACCCACAGTCAAATGACATATTTGGTTGATTTTCTCTGCAGGGGAAAATTTAAATATGGAATTGTTTTACAGATTTATATGTATATATGTATATATAAATAATGTGCCATTAATTTTGTATAGGTCAAGTATTTTTCTCCCAATATGTGGAACAGAAACTGTTTTAGATCCAGGTTTTTAGAAACAAGACTATACTCATTTAGTTGAATGGGTTCTGTAAAGCTCGCCTGACCCAGCAACAGTTGCTATGGAAGAATGCGGAGCATAGAAAGGTCTCGAGTTAAAGCTAGATCTTCTGTTTTGGGTGTAAATAAGAAAAGAATCTATTCAATATGTGATGCAGCTAGCGGACAAATCTGAATAAATCTATAAAAATAAACCGTTTCTTGCACAAATGCTTTAACTTTGGATATAATGCCCAGATATGTTCACTCTTTACAGAGTCTTTCAGTGATTCGTTAGTGATGCATATACATTGCTGCTTTTTTTTTTTGCCAGTAGCTTATAAAGCTTTAAAAGCAAAGTAGTAAGAAATCCTAACTTACAGCTTTTGTAACTGTTTACTATCTTCTCTGCAATAATTCATGTGATCATTAATAATCATCTGTAAGAACGTTTTTGTCATTCATTTCTTAATCTTGCTATATTGTCAAAGCCAAGTTGTTGAACATGGCGGATGAACATTTACATCAATAAATAAATAGACTCTTAAATATTATTCTTATACTATCTTTATATTAGAAAATGATGTTGTATAAATGGTGTACAGCTTGAGAATAGCTTGATCTATCTATGGCAGGATAATAAACGCATTTATGTTGTGACTACGTTCTGTATATTTGTAAATTCTTTATATAAACTTTTACGAAAAATATCTATTTTATTTTACAATACATTTATGTATAAATGTTATTATCTGATAAAACCAGAATGCCTCTTTTAAGACATTTACTCCAATCATTCTTCATTCTTGTCCTCGGCGCACTTCAAAGCTCCATTCAGAAACCAATGCTCTTCGAAAGGCAAGTGTATAAAAGTGCAAAAGCATGAAATAGCTTTCGCTATTAGAGCACATTTGATAGCAAATCAACTGATCAAGTGCATTCATTTGCCTTAAATGTGCATGGCATCATTTTCTTTTTCATTCTGGATCATATGCTTGCCTTGAAACAAGACAGACATGGTGCTAATTATTCAATGACCACAATTTTGTGAGTGTAGAAGCAAAGCTTCGACACTCAGAACTGCTGCAGCATTGCGCAACCACATGCAGTCTCTGCCTCAGTCTAGTTCTTCCAAATGCTTCCAGGCAGTAAGAATGATTGGAGTAAACACGCTTTGTTATGTACAGATGTTTCCCATCCATATATGGTAAAAACACAATTCTCTGTTGTAGTCTTTTTTTTCTTTCATAAAGCAGCGTGTAAAGACTGGCTGGTTTCTCACCAATGAATCGTCTTTCATCTATGATTTGTCTTCCAAATGCGTTGTTCCAGCATTCCTAGCTCAGTTAAAGACAGCACAGTTAAACCTCCAAGCCAAAAGTAACTAACCAGTTACACGCCAATGTCTGCTACAAAATTCAGTCACTCGCTTTTAAAAAGCTTCTGAGACTGATTATATCAATTAGAAAGAAAATAGATAGGAATAAAACAGGGACAGAAGAGGTGTTGCACAGTGAAAAACTGGTGAAAGACCTGTGGTCATGGGTAAAGGAGCCAATGTGGCAAAAGGTAAGGGATCTTTAGTCACAGGTAAAGGAAGTGTGTCCAGAAGAAAAGAAGGCCACATGCGAAGGTCTGACCACAGGTAAAGGAGATGTGGACAGGGATGAAGAAGGTGGTGCTATGCATTGCTGCTGCTGGAGCAGGGCGTGCTCTGGGTGCTGCCGATGCTGTGGGCTGCACTGCTGTTCTCAGAGGCAGGTGGAGACTGTGGAACTTGCTGCCTGCTTGCTGAATCTCCTAGAGAGAGAGAGAGAGAGAGAGAGAGTGAGAGAGAGAGAGAGAGAGAGAGAGAGAGAGAGAGAGAGAGAGAGAGAG
>JBBIGB010300765.1:0-11557 GCA_037577075.1 Alestopetersius hilgendorfi | reverse complement strand
GATGTCTCATTTTTGCCCTTTCTTGTTTCCACTCAGTGTGTCAATAAAATATCCAAACTACAATTAGTGGACCTTGTAATTTTGGATACGCTTTAAAAAACAAACGTTTGTTGTTAATGGCCATTTTCATATTGGAATCAGGAGTGTTGCCTAATTTCATAAGGGGGGCTAATAATTTTGGCCTCAACTGTAAGTGTTCATGATAAGGCTACAGTGGTTCTATATTATTGCCATATACTGTATTTCTCAGTACCAGCACATACACAGCTAATAGGCCTCTCTGTGCTTAGCAAAAGCTCAAAGTCAAGGCTGATATAATAAAACTCTTTCCATTATATGGAATGTAAAACATCTATTTACTTTATATCCAATTAAGTATTGAAAGAATGGAAAATACCCAAAGAAAGGTGTTCCAAGTAGAGACATTTCAAAAGCAAGCTCACTTTTATGCAGCCTATAATTAGGTATACACTCGTCCAGTTTTGTAATAAGAGGGAAAAGGGAATCCTCACCTTAAGGGTGATTTTTTTCCCCCTAAATACAGCAGTGTTTCTCAGCTGTGAGAATGAGCTCCGCATTCACTCTTCACGACTCTAAGGCACTAATTGGGTAAAGCAGACGCTACACTTGCTTTATTCTTAGCATTCTTCACACATATACTGTGATGCATCTGGGTGAAGTTTCTCTATATTTGTCTCGTGCACTAAAGTCGGAAAGCCCCGTTCACTTGCAGGAGCACTTTAGTTATAAATGTGTGAACAGGACATGCAGTGCTCTGTTGAGAAAGCTGGAAGTGTCTTCAATATTTATTAGAACATGCAGAAACAGGACATACTGTAATCTGAGTACAGGAGTTTCGGTATTTCGGTAACATTAAATGAAAGGAACCTGTTGTATATTAATGCCAACTGGCCCATCACAAACATATAACAAAGAACAGATGCCTTTTTTCATCAAGACAAGCAATGCCAGGTTATAATTAGACTCAAGAAGACTGACAAGACACTTGATGAATACTGGTTTGGGAAGCGTCGACACAGTGAGTAACCCCGAATTACTGAATTTCTCTAGACATGTTTTTGCTTGACAGGGCAAAAAGGGGCTCTCAGGTTTCCTTTAATTCTGTTAAACTTGACAAATTAAAACAAGGCACCTGTTCTGACCCGTGCGAACTAACTGAGCAGCTCACTTTCTGATCTGCATTTCCTGGCACTGAAAAGAGTTTCGTTAAGAACAGTATCATTAAGAATCCCAGATTGTGGTTAAATTAAAATACAGTGCTTGTACTGTGTGTGATAACACTTTTTTTTTTTTAGATTAAACAATTCTGTGTTACTGAGTTCTAAAAGTCTAGTTCTGGAGACTGAAGACTGGACTGGAAGGTTCTGCCCTACTTTTGTTCCTGGTTATATTATATCATACAATAAAAGTCTAGTTTTTCCATAATCAGTCACAATACAGTGGACTCTATAAATGTCTGAGTTTTAAATAAGTCCTCAGCAAGTGATGAAAAATAATAATATAATCCAAAAATATTATGTTTTTAACTATATCCCCCCCCTTTATCACCTCTGCAGTGGTCCCAAACCTATAAGTGTTCTCTTTTAGAACTTTGCCAGCTCACATCCCTGAAGAACATCAAATCCTATGGTAGCAGTAGGAATATACTGACACAATATACAAAAATGTCTGAAATGTACAAAGTAAGCATGTATTAGTTTGTGCATCACAGTAAAATCAAATAATGCATTGGTGTGTTTAGCTGCCCTGTCCCTGAAACACAGGTTTAATTTAAAATATCTCACCCCTCAGATTTGATTTAGTTCTGCAGAGACTGTCTGTTTATGCCCATATCTCAGTGGTGCATGAGGTTCAGGATAGCAGGAATTGTTTTTTTTGAACTAAAAAGCCAGTGGAGCAAAACCTAAGTGCTTTGAAAACCGTTAGGTCAAATGCCCGGGGCACCAAATCATCATAGAGTGAAAGTGCTCAGTTAGATCTGAGCCCCTCTCTGATAACATGTTTCACCGATGACCCATCTGATGATATGGAATCTGATGATACGCCACACTTTCCACTTCACATTGAATTTAAACCTCTATTCATCCAATTCCTTGTCTTCCAGTAAATGAAATAAAACGGATGAACCTGTCACTGACACAATGATGTCTTGTTTGAGTGTTTGCTTGGTGTTAATGTGCTCCAGTTTCATCATACAGTGGAAATAACCTCCATTAAATTATTCAGATTTTTTTACTTTGTAGAAATTAACACACACTTTTTCCAGCTGTACTTTTTACTAACATCTGAGTAAAAGACATGATAGTAACAGGGGAAAAATCACTGGGTCTGTACTTTGTGGAACAATCATTTGTCTTAATTACTACCTTGAATCTGTTGAGATACTTCTCTACCAACTTCACAAAACTAGACTTTATTATTTGCCCAGTCTTTCTGCCAGATGCACAATTTGGTGTTGAGGCCAAACTAGCTTTTGACACATTTAACCATAATTCCTTTTTTTACATTTGGAGTGTTTTCTGTCTTACACCTCTCTCTTTTAAGCACTTGTAATATTATTATCACATGCACACAAAGACTACTTTTTGCAATAAATTCCTGTAACTGCTTGAAAGTTGCCATAGGCCTCTGACCAGTTTCCTTCTGGCTCTTCTTGTTTGCATTCAGTTGCACTACCAAGTCCTGGAATGATCCAAGAATAGCTGTTTTTATGCTATTCAAAATGGTAACAACCGATTACCAGACGAAGCCAATTAGTTCGGTGTGCAATGGAGAAGGTGATTCTTCTCTACAGATCTATACACCTGCCTTAGATAAATATCAACCCAGATTTGTACAAGACCTGGCTTAGGTAGGTTTATAGTAGGGATGCACCGATCGAAAGGCCAGTGATCGGAAATGACAGATTTTTGGCCTGATCACTCACATGTATTGCCAATTTCAAACCGATCTTTTTAGAGGGGGTTTATTTATTTGTTTATGTATCACATTTTATTTATTTAAATTTGTAAAGAAAATTTGTTATGAAAAAAAAAGCTTTATATTAAAGAAAATTAGATTTTTGTTTGTGTTTGCTGTAGAGCTGCCACTATCATATGTCACTATAATAAAAGTAACCAGTAAACCGGGAAAGTAACTACCACGTTACATTAAAAAAGTTGAAACCCATTTTTTTGTGTCGTTGTCGTTGACTACATGCAGCAGCCATACTCTTCTGTTATCTGGGGGAAAAATCGGTATTGGCCGATCACACTTACAAAAATATCGGTAATCAGAATCGGCCAAGAAAATTGCAATCGGTGCATCCCTAGTTTATAGTCTTGTGGAGTCCATTTCTTGATGGGTGGGAGATGTTTTGGTGGAACGAGGAAGACCTACACTACATTAAGCAGGTGGTTAAAAAGTTATGGGTGATCTGTGGATGCCTGGCAGAAAGCCTGCGTCTGTGATGTGGAATCTTCTGATTCGAAACAACAGGGAGAGAACAAACTCATTCTGTCTTTCCACTCAAGCTGACTGGAGGCCATGGGCCTGATCCAGTGGCTGACTTAATAGCGTGTCACCAGGGTGCTCATTAATGTCTGTGAGTTGCTTGTCTGGATGATACTCGACTAGCCCACTGTCGCCGAGATTTGTCATTGAAGACTTACGAGCAGGCATTTGCGTCAGTATCAGAGATAAGGACATAGTTTCCTGTTATTGCAAAGAACAAAGCATTTGTTCATGCTCCACTACTATCTTTATCTCTCGCTCTCTGTCAGATCAGCCATTAACATCAATGATGCAAAGAGAAGTATATGAGGCACACTGAAGTCTCTCTGCGTCTCTCACCCTCTCCAGCTCGGAGCAGAGGCGTAGGAGCAGGCAGATGTGTTTGTGACGCTTCAGGAGAAACAGAGATTACACAGGCCACTCACGCATTAGACACCACCTCTCCCTTGCCATTAGTTGCGCAACCATGAGGACAGGAACAGGCCTGATGTGCGCAAACACAGATCCATCACTTCACACTCTCAACTAGCTGCTGGCACACCTACACAAGGAGGAGCTCCTTACCCTTATGGACACAGATTCTGATGCTTAAATCAGTTCATGACAGGAATTATTCAAGATGACTTTAACCCTGTAAAGACGAACAAAAACCTTTTTGCTGTTTGATTGACGTTACATCACTATCCATGTCAAAGCTATCACCTTAGAAAAATCTTTGAACTGGAATTAACTTACGCTGAAAACACCAGCTGCATTATTTGGGCAGTGTGTGGGGACGGTACCTTGCTCAAGGGAACCTCAGTAGTGACACTAGCAGTTGGGATTTGAACTCACAACCTTCTGATTGCAGGGCCAATGCCCAAACCAATGCTTGATCATATATGAACACACTGGACAAGATAACATTTAGTGCAGTCTACAGCAGCTACAGCCTGGATGAAATACCTGCCAGTATTTTGACAGGTACTGTATTCTAGTGGCAGAGAGTTGTGTGCAAAAAATCCAGAACAGTGTTAAACAGCAACACATATGACAGCAACAAATATAGTAGGACAGTAGTAAGAATGTACTTTGTAATAAATAGGAGGCAATTAAAGTCTGAGTTGTTTGGGGAGGGGGTTATTGGTGGTGTGGGGGGTACAGACTGCAGGAGGGAGAAGAGTGCATGTGAAGGGTGAGTAGGGTCATTCACAGTGCTGGAAGCTTTGCAGATGCAAAGTAATAATGGACAAGGATAAGGATCTGAGTGGCAAGGGCCAGATTGTGATGACTACACGGTCGAGATGAAGTATTTTTAAAACAGGTCTTGTAGAGTGCTCCTAGTACACAGTGGTCAGAACCACTGTACAGAAGAAAGAAAAGAATTTGTGAAAGGAAAGGAGCACGTCTAGTATAATCCCTGAGAACAGAACACACAAACCACTGAAAAAGTAACATTTTTAATAAAAGAGAGGTGTCAGACAGGTCAGTGTGCCCATGCTGACTGTCCACTGCTGAAACAGGCTTGTGAGCACCAGAACTGGACCTCAGAGCAATGAAAGAAGGTGGACTGGTCTGATAAACTGCGCTTTCTTTTTCTGCAAGAGGAAAGCCTGTCGCGCGTGTGTTGTTTACCCGGGGAAGAGATGTCATCAGGATGCATTATGGGACGAGGCCAAGCTGGCAGAGGCATGTTCTGGTGGGAAACCTTGGGTCCTGGCATTCATGTGGATGTTACTCTGACATGTACCACCCACTTAAACACTGTAGCAGAACAAGTATCCCCTTCATGGCAACAATAATGACCTTTCAGCAGGATGTGTCCCGCCACTCTGCAAAACTAAAACTCAGAAGTGGCTTGAAAAACAAGATGTGTAATGACTTTGCCTCCAAGTTTCCCAAATCTCAATCGGATCAAACATCTGTGGGATGTGCGGAACAAATTATTCCAATCAATGAAGGCCTCACAACTTACAGGACTTACTGCCAATGTCTTGGTGCTGTTTTGGTCACACATAAGGAGCCGACAGAATATTAGTTAGATGGTTTTAATTGTTATAGCTGATGGTGTTTAGTTGCGTAATAATTTACGACCACAGTCAATGTACATGTTTAAGTCTAAAGTTAAATCTCTAACCACAATTTATTGTACTATTCACCAAATCCACTTCTAATAATGATGTACTCTATTATTATTTGCATACAATTTAGTGATATAAACTGAAATCGCACCAGAACAAGCCTGAAACACAAACTCTCCCTCTTGTAAGACTAAATCAACTACTTAGAGACTTACTTTCAGCAAATATAAAACCTTGTATCTCTGAAATGATAACTTCATGAAGAAAAGAATTCAAAATTTTCAGGCACATTAATGCAAGCGTTCATTCCACTGGTGTTCACACAATGTAAATGGCAGTAAAAAAAGAAATCATGCAATAGTGACTAAATGCCATTAGAAAGGCATTCAAAATGGTTGCTTTGGTAGTAGTTTTTGAACTATAAGAATATATTCCATTTCCACGTATATTTTTTGCAGGACAGCAGTCCCCAATAATAGTTTTCTTCTCATAAATATCTAATATTAAAACAGTTAACTAAAACAAACTATAATCACATTCAGCTGCATTCTGACGAGTACAGATGCAGCTGCATTAAAATGGCCATGCCCAACGTTAATCACTGACCACATGGCAGGACCGGAGTTCAGCAGATTGCCTGCATTAAGTGAGATGTGCTTGGGGTCAGGTACAAAAGGCGTGGCACATGTGTTTGCTTTCAGCGAGAGCTTGTGGGCCAGGACCTAATAATACACTGACCAGAGCTTCCACCCGCCGCCATGACGTGGGCTTCTCTCTAACTAAACATAGCCCGCAGTGCCAGACAGATGGAAGTGAGTAAAGAGTTTTGGGGGGGCCTCTGGCTTGCTCCCTGTCACATGGACCTCCTTCAAAGACTCAAGGATTTGGGACAACTGCTTGCATTCCAGGAGTAGAAGTGTGGACAGCATGGCTGTGCAGCAACAGTTCTAATCCCCCAGCGTCTGCCGGGAGTGCAGCCGGAGATGCCGAAAAGCCACAGTGACGTGATGCCAAGACTAGACAGCGGCCAGTGATGGAACCACCAGATTGAGCTGAAAAACATCCCGATTTATTGTTGGATACAAAACAGAACACTCAGGAACTTAATATTAAGACGTGTTCTAATGAAATATGTCCTTTTTAACTTCCAAAAAAACTAAAAAAAAAAAAAAGAGGAAAAAGTGTTCTACACAAGACCTTCTCATGAAGACTAAATGTTCTAGAAGTACTTAGTGTTTCATATGCTTGGGTTTTTCCCCATTGGTCTTAATGAGTCTGGCAATAGACCAGTCATTTTAGAAAAAAAACGTAATTTGTGCCTGATTTGTTTGCTGAGAAATGCTGTATTAGTCGCTGCAAGCTGAAAGAACTTCTGCAAATACAAAAGGCAATGCAGCATCCGAGCGATTCAAAGATTATTCTATTCATTTTTTTATAAAGATTATAATGGAATTCACAGTTGTTCCAACAATACATTTAACACCTTAGGATCCTGGAGGAGGAGAAAAAACATGGCTTTTTTAGATTAAAACTATACGCCACTATATGTCATGTCATGCCAGCATAGCAGTCATTTCACAGGTTGAGAATAAGTCATAGAGTTAGAGTAAGTCATAATAAACAAAAACCTCTGGTGTGTAGTGTGAACATAGATTCATACACAGGTGCCTGGTAATATGTTGTGATATTTTGTAAATGACTAGTAAAAGACTATCAGACTGTCCTCTTGTCCTTTGGCTCAAGTAAAAGCGCGTATTCTTAGTGAATCATGATGGTTTATCCTTACACACAGCAAACGGGATCATTTTACCCTTTTTGAAGAGGCATCTTGGCAATACCATGAGACACCAAAAACTTATAATGAGCCTCAAAATATGCCAGAGATCAAGCCTATCCTTTTTCAAAGCCAAGTACAGAGCATTACTTATGAAAGGTCAAAGGGACTCAGAAGACCCTCATTGAATTAAAAGCTCTCCACCTGCCCCCACCCCCTGAAAAAAATAAAAGGAAAGAGAGAACAAACGCTGTCTCACAGCAAATAACCTAGCAGCTTTCATATGGATTAGTACTTTTAGATGTCATGGTTGTGTGGAAATTTAGCATGGCAATGTAAGAAAAAGATTTCCGTGGAGTAAAAGAAAATGGCATGGGCCGTGTGCATTTTTGTGTATATAAGGGAAGAAATGTGATTACTCCTAAACTTCACACACACCCCACTGGTCATGTGTTGCTTATGATGTCTGCTATATAAGTGTATGAGATGTGTAGAGTGTCAGAGCTCTGTGAAAATGTACAAACCCCGCCCCCCTTTACAAACGCGAGAATCAATACCATTAAAATGGTATGTGCTTCAGGAAAACAGCATGGCCCCTAATGCACCACAAATCCTTCCATTCAAATAAGAGATTTAATTGAAATGCTGGTTCAAATACAGCCCTTTGGGGCAGTTGGTAGCCTGGTGGTTAGGGCATTCGCCCTGCAACCAGAAAGTCCAGGTTCAATTCCCAAGACCGCTAGGCACCTCTGAGGTACTCTGAGCAAGGTACCGTCCCACACACTGCTCCCCGGGTGCTGTGTTCGTAGCTGCCCCCTGCTTCACTTGGTGAATGGGTTAAATGCAGAGGTTGAATTTCGTGCTGTTCACACTGTGTGCTGTGGTGTGTTCACGTGTGACAAATGGTCACTTTCACTGTCCAACCCTGGCTTAAACACAAGAGTTAAATGAAACCTGACATTCCTAGTGACAGCGCTAGTTAGATTACCTTAAGTTACTAAGTGACAAACCTTCAATAAACCACAGATAAACCAAATATACTGCCAGCATACAAAACCCATGCATTCACCAATGAAGGCCTTTAAACAATATCTGAAAAGGACTTGCAGCCTTATTTTTACAGAGAGTCTACAGGGCCTCACGACTGTCCATTTCTCCCATTCATTCAAAGTAAGGTAAAGTGGGCCCTTATAGTCATGCTTAAACACACCACAGTGTGAAGTTCTTTCTCTGCATTTAGTCCATTCACCAGTGAGGGGTGGCCAGAGAGCAATATGTGGAGACAGTACCTTGCACAAGGGTCACTAGCAGTCCAGAGATTCGAACCCACAACCTTTTGATCTCAGGGTAAACTCCCGAACCACTAGGCCACCAACTGCCCCTCTAGGGGATCTAGGAGGATAATGCAAACTTTTTGCAAATGCAGGCTTCAGCAGTTTAGAATATATAACAAAATGCATGATAATGCTTGGCTTTCTTTTCTTCTCAAAAAAGGGCATATTGGTAGAGGGTCCTACAGGGTAATACATTTAAATCAATGTTTTTAGACTAATAAATATCTTCCAAAGCAAGCAATGCACGATCCATGTGCAAACCTGCAGATACTGGTGTTAATATCAACTACAGAAGAGGCTTGAATAGAAGTGCTTTTACTGGCATTTTTATATACACTTGGAGCCCTGCAGCCTCACAGATCTGATGAGATGCTGCGTTTATCTGAACACCATAGTATGCAAGCCCAAAGTCCATGAAACCAGAAGTCATGAATGCAGAATCTGGAGATTTAGACTGGTCATATCGTTTTTTCACACTGACCATGTGGTCTTGTAGATTGCTGCAACCACTCCAGCATTAAAAATTCGAACAGTTTTCAAAATTAAGTGCCCAAGTCCGACCCAAAGACATTTTGTCTTGGTCTCACTGGTATTTACAGCCATACTCGCCCCAATTATCATGAAATGTATTGTAATGATTATTCATATCGACTGAAAACTTCTATGCTAATAATATTTTTGGCCATGGCGTTCTCCTCAAACCATGCTGAGCTGTCCAGTGATGCTGCATTAGTTGCCAGAAATCATCCATCTAGCTTGGCACAGTCTTGTGAAGTGGGAGACCTGGTTAGCATGTGGAACTGGCCATGACTAAACTGGAGAGGAAAATTGAGTAAAAAGGTTTTATATTTATACATGAAGACTAGATCTGTTCCTTCTAAAGAAAAAAAACCCCATTTCTGCCAGGAATAGATCCGTTTCTTTCTGAAGTTTAAGGTTCATATGATTTAGCACTTTCACCTGTGTGTTAAGGTTGAATTGCATCCAACATGAAAATGAGGGCTGGGTGATTGGGCTCCTTGCATGGAAGCATGTCTGTGACTACTATGCCTGAAAACTACTATGAGGAAAAGCTCCCATGCCATTTCCTGCTTCAAAGGCTTCCATGTGGGTGCGGGCCATGGACCATTCACACACAAGCATTTGTATTCTGAGCCTTTTCTGTTGTACCTCCATAGCAAATCTAGCACATGCAGTGTATGTGAACTTCTTATGGGCTTTTGTTAGTCCCTCAAGTCCTTCAATCAAGCAGAAAAAAATCCAAAATACCAAGGTTTTTTTTTATTATTGATTTACATAGATAAGAGACGGTTTAAAATATGACTATGTTCTTTTATAAACATAACCATCATCCAGCCATTTATTCATTCATATGGTTTTGCTAGATACAGTTGCACCACTGGGAGAACGTTTGTCTGACTGTCCTCTCCACTACCTTTTCTTTAGAACAACAAAGCCATACAGTACATGTTGACCTCTTTTTGAGGTCTGGAAATAGTCACTGAGTTTTTTGGAATGACTTTGGCCTGCAAGAAATCAATCTGATCAAAGGGGCTAGAAGGCTTGATTTTTTGTAGGTTAGAAAGAAAAAGACAAAGCGATCCCACAACAATAACATTGTGTAGCCACACAAAGATGCACATTGTCCTGTGGAGGCAACTTCTATGAAACGTCCCACAAAGAGGCCACAAAATAAACTGTTGACACAAAAAACACAACAGACAAGGGGAAGTCGTTAGACTGTGATTTAACGCTGATTGAGACTAAAAATACTCTGAAATCTGGAGAAGAATCTAAAGAAATGTTTCAATGAATATTATATGCTTCAAATATTAATTTTAACAAAGTACAATTACTTGATTTACACTGGAGATGGCGTCAGTCTGATACTAGGTGTGGTTTGGAAAATGGTGATTCATATGCTGGGGAGTGATTTGTGGGGGGGTTTAAGATCCCAGGCCAGTCTAGCCCTGAATATCACGTGCTCACACTGTATATGTTGTTAGCAATGTATGCATTTCCTCCTGTGGAACAATAGTGTATGACAGTCCACTTTTAGATATACATATACACATCTATACGTACAGTAAACATTCCAAGAGCACTCGCATATAGTAGGAAACTATATTGTGATGTGGTTTAAAATAATGCCTAAAATGCCAATTTTTATAGTGTAAACCCTAAATATGCCCCCGATATGTACAAAAAACATTTTTATGTCATTTTAAGGGTAAGGGTAAACCCGTGCGTATTCGTACTACACAGTGTACACTGAACTCCAGCAGTGCTAGAATGTAAATACCGATATTACCTCTGAAAAGACTGAACTGCAATTCATGTGGGAAACTGTATTTATTGTGATGTCTGGGCCTCGTCTGCCTCGACCACCTCACCCGCCCCCGGATGTCACAAACAAAAAAAATGCAGAGAATACCTGCTGCTGTTTCCACGTGCAAGGGTTGCAGTGAACAATTAATAGTTTGGTTCTCAGAAAAAATCCATGTTGGACTGAAATTAATTATATATATATATATATATACACACACACACACACACACATATACATATATGTATATATATATATATATATATATATATACACATATACACACACACATATATATATATATATTTTTTTTTTTATAAATACCGGGTTACGACACCATTCCGTTTTTACTATGGCAGTGCTATCCTAGAATATAAAAATATAGAATCTAGAATATAAAAACACGACTTAGCCACAGAAAATGGTGAGCATACTGGGGGATGCCAAGTCCCTCACTAAAGGCATAAGTCGAAACACTCATCTCATTTTTTTAAAAGTTTTTATGGGAGTGAGCGTTGTAAAATCAAGAGACTGTCGAGACTGTTGTATA
>JBBIGB010300700.1:0-11566 GCA_037577075.1 Alestopetersius hilgendorfi | reverse complement strand
CACATGTGACAGAGAGGATTAACACACACACACACACACACACACACACACACACACACACACACACACACCCATACAGAAACACACACAGCATACATGCAAATAATAATAATAATGAAAATAATGATAATAATAATAATCATCATCACTATGGTTGTATGACTGGATAAACTTTTTGTCAGAGTGCCCTTTCTTTTTTATACAGGAAACCAACATCTAGCTTAATGGATAAATGGATCTTTATTCAGTGGCGCCCACTACAGGCCACTCACTCTCACTCCTATCAGCGTCATGAAAGTAAAAACTACCACTTATTCTTCATAAAAGATATAACAAACATATTAAAGTGTTTTTTTATATATATTTAACATTAAACACTGAATATCCTTCATATGCAACATGAAAAAATGTACTTCCTTTATATTCAACATTAAATACACTGTAAAAAAAAACACATTTATAGTAAAAGATTTTATTTTAAATGAAGTGAAAAAACATTAAGCTTGTCCAGGGAAATTCGTTTTATTTACAGGTTCCCCCCTTAATATTATGATAACCATAACCTTAATTATTTATCAGTTTTTCCCTATGTTATTATGATCAAAATACCTTAATCAAAAGAGCAATTCTAAAGTTTTAGCAGATAAGTTCTGTTTAGTTTTTCATCCTGATTATTATGATCAAAAACCTTAGTTAAAAGACAAATTCTAAAATGTCAGTGGATAAAATCTGTTATTCTACAACTTGTCCTCTTATTATTATGATCAAAATCTTAATTAAAGGGGCAGTTCTAAAATTTTATCAGATAATGTCCGTTCTTTTACAAATGTATCCTAAATTATTGCAACAAAACACAAATAAACTGACTGCACTGCAAGCTCTGCTGAAAAGTACTGTCATTTTACTAATGTTTTTCAAAATTAACATCTTCAATACAATAACCCAGAGGTTCAGCAGCAAAATACATTTATTTTACAGATTATTTTACACATTATCAAACACCTACAATAAAACAAAACAACACCCCCTCAAAAAAAAAACATTAACAAAAGTGGAAAAATGAATGGAAGTAACATAAAAACAAAACTTTACTTTAAATTTAAAGTAAGATTGTAATTCAAATGAAGTGCAAAATTTGCCAAAAGTTGCAGTTTACAGATTTCCTCTGAATATGTACTATCCAACCATAACACCTTAATTAAGTAAACTTAATGAGTAAACTACTATTATTTCAAAGATTTACCCTAAATTCATGCTAACAAATGCAATCAGTGAAAACTTTAAGGGAAAACATCAATTTTTGTAAAATTAGCTAATTAGCTTAGTCTAGTTCAGAGTTAGTTAAGACGGTGTACCTTCTACCCTTCTCTTCTCTGTGCTTTCAATGCCCAGTCTGATACTGTTAATCTATTTTAACATACTTCACTGGAAGTGGATGCCACCAGCTGCAGTCTAAACGCCAAGGACCTAATAGGGATGGCATTTATTTCTAGGCAATTATACTATGCAAATGGTGTCAGAATGGGCATTGCAAAAAGACAGAAGAGAAGCATCGTCAATTAGATGCATCGTCATGTAATTCTGGGGTTGACTGCAAATGAGCAAATCAAGAACCTTCTGTTTTGCTTTAACATCCCCTCAAGAAAAACACTTATTTTAGAGGACAACACTGATAACTAAGGTCTAACAGTGCAATACAAGTACACATACAGCACTAAAAGTAATGCAACTATTCAGTTTTGTAGTATTAGGCCTATAGTAACTATTAATGCCTAACCCTAACCCAAAATGTAACTTAGCCTATATATACAGTTCACTTAGCCTATATATACAGACTATTACATGCAAATTGGACCATCACATCCATAACACCAATAAAAAGACACTTATTGTACATGCGTTTGACTTTTGGGATTTTTACATTACATTTTCTCCTTTGCTTGAAATATTTTCCAGTCTTTGACTGGTCAACATCGCATCTGTTTGATACTTGTACACTTGACAGCCTTCCTCGGCTGTTAATGCACATTGACGTCGCCAGAATGAGGAAACTTTATTCATTTCTAAAAACAGCTGGCTGTATGTACATAGTCCTGTATAGGAACTCTGACATTATGGAACCTACATCCCTGTTAGAGGGGGGGATTTGTGTGTTGTCAGTAGCAAAAATAAATAAATAAACCCTGAATACTGACCGAACTGTTGAGAGAGACCGCCTCTCTAAATTAGAGGAACTTCCACAGTTCTGACTGAACAAAAGGAGATGACCTGTCAGCATAAATAAATATAAAGATAAAGGACACAGGGGTCTGGTCCAACCTCTTACTCCACAGCTTTATTCAGAGGGCCAGTTAAATACAAAGACGCTATGTACAATAGCATAAACCTATGCCGGTTAGTCATTACATTAGCTAAGTTAATTACTCCAGTGTTGATTGTGAATGTAAATTTATTCATAATCCCGTTTTGTGCAACCTACCACGGCAGAGTGCGAAAATGCTTCTCACGTCCGTCTCATGGTGACGTATTCCTCCTACATTCCTCCTGCTTAGAATAAACATGTGCACAGGACTTTAAGAAAAAATAAAGGACATAAAAAATACATACACATCTTACACAGACAGACTAATAATTTAATTCAGGAGCTGTGGTGAACTATGGTGAGGTTAGCTGTAAGGGACGTATTGCCATCAGTATTCATTTTAGCTCAACGGCTAATATTAGCAGTGTAAAAGGCTCATTTACCGTAGATATGCTGTTGGTACAGCGTACAGCGGTTTGGGCAGCGTAACTTACTCACCGTCAAGTCTGTGAGAGAAGTGTCTGTTGAAAATGTAGACCAGTGGCGTGATGTGAAAAGCCCGCCAGTGACGGGTGTTGGAGGTTGAAGACCAGTTGTGCAATTTGAAAAGTCGGCCAAGGTTGGAGGTTATTCACAGAGTTAGAAAAGCTCAGTGTGTGTGTGGGGGGGGGGGGGGTTGTTGTGAGCCTGTCATAGTGTGGGGAGCTCTTTTCAGTACACCGGCTCTTGTGGCATGTCGCTAAGTTTTCAGTACAGATTTCTGAAGCACTGATAATGTCAGTATTTTTTCCCTGTCAGTCTTGTTATCCAAGGTGGCAGCGCTAGGTCGCAATGGCCACTCAGGGTTCAACACTTTGGTGCAAAAGCGTGTTTTTTCTAGATTCCACACCGAAAACTCGCTAAACATGTGCATCTGAACAGCTGGTACACATGTTTCTTGACCACCAGACCTGCTCCAGATAAGTTAAGAGCATGTAGCTTTCTTTAAAGACAAGCTTCTGCAGAAAATCCAAGATATCGGCTTGCTACACGGACCCCAAGCCTTCTGTGTCGCCTGATGCCAGTGGCTGGGGGAAGCACGGCTAGCATGTGGGGGTCCATGCTAGGCTAAAATGATAATGCTAGCCAGCCGACAATCCCATCCATCTTCCTCGCCAACGTTCGCTCCCTGAAAAATAAACTGGACTAAATTTGACTCCAGCAAACCACCAAGCACGAGTTCATGGCTCAATGACAGTGCTCCCAAAGAGGCTACGGCTGTTAGCAACACGCTAAGGCACCGAAGCGATCTTCCGATCTGCAGAAGATCATCGTTTTCTGATGCTGATTATCTGTTCATTTGCTGCAGGAGGGCGATGTGAAATGGCATACACGACATACATATTCATTCTCCAGCATTGTTTCTTCATTCAGGTTACATAATAAGGGAATAATCTTTTTAAAAGTAACGGGGAAAACAAAAAACAAAAAAAAAACTTGAATGGCAAAGTAATGTAATACTAATAGGATTTTCTCCTATTTCTCTAGTTTTTGTTAATGTTTTTTTACAGTGTAATGACTGAAAGAATGTCCTTTGATTATTTCAGCCAATGAGTGTTCAATGCAATATGGCCATGCCACTCCAACCAAAACTAAACCACAACACCACCTTTAATACATACTTTTAAAAGGCAAGGAATCAATACAGAGGAGGCATTACTGGGCTGAGGGATCCAAATCAAGAGTATAAAAAACAGATGAGGTGTGTGTGTGTGCGCGCGTCTGTTCATTCTTAGTTCATTCCAGTAGATGGATGCAGAAGCTTAAAATATCCTCCTGCATGAATATTTCACCACTGCTCCATCTTCTGGAACACGGCTTGGCTCCTGCAGATCAGAAGAACTGAAAACAGTAGTGGAAATACAGCCTGACACCGGTGACCCAAGACAGGACGGTAAAGCCGGGGGGTGTGGCTTGGGCTTAAGCAATGAGCACTAAGGGGTAAATTCTAGGGGTTGATAAATGTTTGGTGTGGGGGGGCTTTCATGGGCATCTTAAATCTCTAGGGTGAGAGTTCAAGTCAAGTCTTGAATCTCAAAAGTGCAAATATAAGTCAAGTATAAAGTCTCTGGTGTTTGATTATAAGCCAAGTGTATGAGATGCAATTACAAATCAAGTCTCAACTCTCTAGGATTTGAATGCACTGTTTTAGGAGTGAGTCCAAATTTAGTCTTGAGTCTGTGGGTTGTAAGCCTGAACCCGCACTTTGGGTTATACGTTCCAGACGAGGTGCAAATCTGTGAGTAATGAATGTGAGTTATGAGACTCTAGGATCTCTAGGGTGTCACTTTGAGCTGAATCTCAAATCCCTTGGGTTTAAGTCATAGTCTGGTCTAATGTCTCAGCTCTTTGTGGTGAGATTCAGAGTTGAGTCCCAAGTGTGAGATCAAGTCAACTTGAGTTTTTACAGTTAAAAGTCTATGGTGTTTAAATCAGAATCTTGTCCCATTTTTCAAGTCTCTGGAACGAGATTCTAAGGCAATGCTTGCAGAAGTGCAAGTATCAAGTCTCTGGGAATCGAGTCAAGTGTCTGAGATCAAGTTTTGAATCGTCTGGTCTTGTGAACCCATTTAAGTCTCACTTAAATCCCAACTCAGTTAAGCTTGAGTCTGAGTTGTGAATCAGTCTGCAGGTGACTTGAGTAACTCTTCATTTGTGATACAAAATCTTTCTGACTTTAATTCTGACTTTGGTGGGGCAGACTGAATAGCATCCAGAAGTAGCATCTGCTCAGTTCCAGCTCTTCTCAGTGACTGAAGTGATGTGTTTTTTGACCTTTGTTCTGAAACTTGAACCAGCCACATTTCTCCACTGATGCTGTCTACAGCTCTCTAATTCCTGCTGCTTGCATTAAATCAGATTGGGTTAATTCAATATTCTGTGCATGGAGTGCTGCCTTTCATTCAACCAGCTCCTCGTCTCACTTACAGAGCTACTTCTATCACATTCAGTTTTAAATATACAGGCATAAGACCCTCTTTACACGTTCTTGAGTCACCCCTCATTTCATACTTTTTCCCCAAAGATGCAGACATTCTTGTATTTTTAATGTAGTCTTGAGGAGCAGTCTGATGAACTTTTAAAGTTCTTTCATTTTCAGTTCTAGTCCCTGAACCTGAGCAGAGAATGTTTTTGTTCGTTAAGCTGCACAGTGATCATTTAAGCATACCAAACCCATCTAACGTGGTGATCGGTGTACTGGTGGTGCATAATGCCATGTGGTTGGCATTTATCTTGGCAAATTGAATGGTGCACATAAGCTGTGAAAACAGATTGTTTTTTAATTACAAATGGCAACACATTATCCTTTTCAGACTACAGTACTTCAGCTCGGCCTGCTTACAATAAAGGCAGGCATGCTTCAGCTCGGACTTCCTTTTAACAAGCCATGATCCAATCAGAACGAGCTAATTTGCATACAATGGTCTTAAATACAAATCATCCAATCAGACAGAGATCATTTACATATGTCAGGTTTAAAGGTTTTGTGAGTGATTGCGAGTGGTCATTTTATGTGGATTGCATGTAAAATTAAATAAATTTTAAAAAATGTGGAATGAGGAACCTTTAAAACCTTAACTTTTAAAAATTGAATGGCAGTGTTTTATGCCTATTTTTCACTCTGTTGATGCAGACTGGACTCTTTCAGTTCTATAACGGCCGGCTCTATTTCAGCCTATAGTAAATGTGTATTAGTGCTGGCGTGCATGATGTTGTACTAGAGTGACAGTGACACTTTACTCTGGAAAATTCCACTCAAGGTGTGGTTAGTTATTAACACAGCTTTACAGTAAACCACCGATCCTAAACAACCCCTCATCCCTCTGCCCTGCTTCAGCTCAAGAACAGCTGAGGAATGAGTAGTTGAATCAGGTGTGTTGGGAGTAGGAAAAACTGTGAAATCTGCAGGGTAGGGGGTCCTCCAGGACCAATTGGGGAACCACTGACTTAGATAATATACTTATGATGTCTATTTATTGTGTTGTTTGCATTGTTTCTGTCGTAACTTGCACTTTGTTGGATGTTGTTACTGTGGTCCATGGAGAAACATCTCATCACACTATGCATGTATTCAGAGCTGCTGCTGATGATAATAAAGTAACCTTTAATCAAAAATATTGGCTATTATTGACATTGGTGCCATAAATACCATTTGATGCCAGTTTTGGCTTCTGTTCCTTTGTTTACTGACATTAATAACATCAGTGCTGTTTACCTCATCCTCAAATAATTAACAATGTCAAAGGAAGAGGTATGTTCCACCTTAAAAACAACAGTGAAGCCAGATTAAATGTTGATGTCTCAACTTAAATTCTGCAGTGCAGCAACCTTAAATACTGTAGGGGAGACAGGAGAAGAGGTGGAAGACAGTGAGCTGTTCAGAAGGACGTCTACCAGAATGAGAGACTTCCAGCTCAACTTCCAGTTTGCGCGTTTAACCTGCTGGAGCTGTTGATTCCCTTTGAAGAAAACCTTTTAGACCTGCTAATTCACCACAAATTATAAGGAGTGTTTCAGGCAGCCAATCAGATCAGAGCTTATTTACATACATCATTCTCAAAGACACAACAACAAAAAGAGGAATGGATACAGGTTAGAAAAAGGTGTTACATTTTATTATGATGTGTGGAAACATAAAATTAAGTAAAATAGTAAATGTAGTATATTGGTTCTTTAAATGCTGGCTTATCCTTATGAATTTATTAGCTCACTGGAATCAGTGCACCAGTTTAAACTGGATGTATAATTTACCGTTATAACAATGTTCAGCAAATGCAGACCTGTGGTCTCAGAGGAGCCTGGTGTGCTCCCACTTTCCCAGAAAGGTCTGACTGTGTCTGTATCCACAGAACTACATATTCATCAAACACACGCACACACACAGACACTTACACACACACCACATCACACTTGCACACTCCAGCATTTCCCTGCCCCACTTTTCCACCAGTACTTACAGAACAGGAGCCACAAGGCGCACAATGAGCTCAGCCCAGTGGGTTTACGGTGAACCAGGCTGTCACAGTGTGCGGTTATTAACACAACACACCTGGATCACATTTACAGATGTGCATTTTGCCACTCACATCAGTGTTTTCATTTGTTCCATCAGAATCATCTTATTCTAAGATTGTCTGAATGGTTTCTCCTAAAACCACCTTTACGAGAAATAATATGCAAAATAAAGAAATCAAAAATCATCGGCTTCTTAGTTTTTTTCTCTGCAACGGCCTTATGGATCTCAAAACTGTCTGACTTCGATAGTCGAGACTTGAATTTGATCCCTAAGAGAAATTTCACACAAATCAGAGCAGTGAGAGAAAACAAAGAGCATTTTAAGATCATAAAATGGGATCGGATTACAGAGATTAGAGGAAGACTCTTTCTCAGGAGGTGAATTTAAAAAGTTTTGGACAAAATCGTCAACATCTCATACTGAGCTCACATATGTCTAAGAGAAATAGGCTGGACAAAGAAGATCTTATTTTTATTTATTTATTTATTTATTTTATCTGAGTGTATTAACACCCAATTTCCATTTTATTGACTCTAACAGTTACAGTTACAGACTGTAGTCCATCCGTTCCTCATCATCTATTGGACCCACTTTACCCCATCATCAGTTTACCCCCATCAGCCGCTGTCATTTGGTAGTGTTTGAGGAGAGGAACTACCAAATGACAGAGTTTCAGCTAAACTGCTGGAAGTTTCTCTCAATGTTTCACTTTCAATTTGTGAATTAATCTGTTGGAGCTGCTCATGTGCCTTTAAAGAAAATCAACATGTTTTCAGAGGAATTAATCCTTGCCAATTTACAGTGAAGTGATAAGGAGTGTTTCAGCTTGCACTGTGAAACAATACAGGGCAGGTAATCAGAACAGAATTCATTTAAATATTCGCGTCATAAAGGGTCAGCAACTAAAATATCATTTAAAGACCAATGGTTAGAAAATGATTTGATTCTTGGTAGTAAAAACATCCAAGTGAGCGTATTTGAAAAGAAGAACTATAGAATTGTGCTGAAAACCCAACCTCCCGAACCAGAGATGTACTAAACCAAACCATAGCCATGACATCAGCCAGTTCCTAAAAGTAAAAACCCACCCCAAGAGTTTGTTCCAGCTGCCAGGCTTCTCTTATTAGTTCAAATTGTTGGCAAGACAACAATTTTGTAGCAGACCTGAACTTACCACCCCTATTGTTAACACCTCATCAATGAGCTAATTAACTAATTCCACTGAGATAATGATAATGCTAATGACTCTCTCCAGGTCTGATAATACCTTCATGATAACGGAACAGAGTGCATTTCAGTTAATAGGATTGTGTGAGTGATTTTTTTGACTTACTTTTATATTTAGCCGTGGTTCTATATCACTTGTTTCATATCCGATACCACATCCTCAAGTAACTGAAATACATACTAAACCAATACTGCATTTTTCTTCTTTCTAAGCTGTTAATAACACATCTGTCTGAATCTTAAACAGCTCCCTACTTCCTCTAGGGGGTGCTGTTTAAGTTATAAAATTCTACAACCATATAGTGCCCATTGTGTCTATTATGGAGTTTTGCACACATGGCAGCACTTTGTTAGATATAATTTACACTGTTTGGGTACAGGAGTCTGTATTTTAAGTGCTCTATATAGAAACCAGGAAGCCGTTTGGGACGCAGCCCTGCTGCTCATCTCTGTTACTCGTGCCCTCATCTGTGTGTCTCTCTTTATGGCACATCAATCAAAGTTTAGTTCGGCATTTACATGATCATTCAGGGTTTTTCCAAAATTGAATCCAATAATTTTGGCCCAAATTGAACCGATATTGATCCTTATTTGAGCGCTTCACTTTTTTTTTTTACATATCTTGGGACACTGTGCATTTACAAGGCTAATTGTGATGTGCTGATTAACGTGAATTTCAATTTTGTTTAATGTAATGTATGACCGTTAAAGGTGAAAGGCGCAGGTGGTCCCTAACACTCAATCCGCCTGGGGGTGTGGGTGGAACAGCAATGGTTTATTACTCCCAGGGGAAATCACATTCATTAACACAGGGGACAGAGGAGCCACAGTGAAAGAGTCTGAGTTCTTTCACTGTATGAAACTAGGCCATAAATCATTTCCCTTGCAAGGTTTCGAACACACATGTGTTATTTCATGGGGTCTGCGTGGAGGCATGAGTCTCGTCCACCCGAAGAAAGAATGTCCATCATCAATATAATACTGTTTATACTCTCAAGATCAGATGTGAGGAGATTGTTATCCAGTGCTGTATCATTAGTGACTGCAACCACCTAGCAACACACTAACAACCACTAGAGATGATGACAACTACCTGGGATATCACAGTAACTACCTACCAACCACCTGGGGTAGCATAGCAACCATCCTAGTAAACACCTGACAAACCACAGTTATCACTACATATATTATATGCTTTTCAATAATTATATTTTTCTAGTGTTACACCCTTAAGATGTAAAATTAAAGAAAATAAAACTAGTTTTGAACCAGGTAATGGCGATTTTGCACTCTTACATATTTTTTCATGATTAATTTTTCCAAGATGAATATTGCCGTTCTCTAATTTGCAGTACTGTGCAAATGTCTTGAGTCTCCCCTCATTTTATATTTTGCTTTGAATAATCTTGTTGATGCCTGTCAAAGGTCCTATTGAGTAGATTAAATTGAAGAACTGGAAACAAACATTTCTAAAGTGCCTAGAAATCTTAGAGAAGTGGGAAAGCTGATGTCATATATAACTGGTCATATATTTGTGACATCACAACCATGGTAAAATTTAAAGAGTTTTTATTGCAGCTTTGTGTCCTACTTACTTATGAACACGTATGAGCTGGTGTATGTTTTCAAACCTAACAATATCTTATTTTTGGCATACTGATTTGATGAAAAACATGGGAGCAAATGTTTTACTGCGACAGGCGCCAAAGGGCCTAAAGTTACAAGTGGTCTAGATAAAGGAGTTCCAACCATCCAGCATTCAGCACCACCAGTATAGGCCTACTGATCACCGCCTGATCATCTGGAAACATCTACTCCTTTTTCTTTACTGGTTCAGGCCTTCAGTTAGGTGTGCTTTGTTATGCTTGAGTGATTAATATGTCACTGCATGGCATAAACAACAAACATTCTTCTGAAACTTGTCAGGTTCTGGGACTGGACAGAAAATGAGAGTTTCTGAAAGTCCTTCAGGAAGCCTGGAGAACTGTTCCTCAATATTACACTAAAACTACAAGAACATATGCCTCTTTGGAAACAAAATATGAATGAAATGAGCATTGGCTTTTGCAGAGTACTGTATGTCACCAGTATTTCCCTGCATCATACATGAAAATCAGGTAGAATTTAAATGCTGGAGGTCAGCCTATGAAAGAGTGTCCGCTGAATGAATAAATTAGTGCTAATATGTTTCACCACTGCCTCTTGCTGCTGTAAATTCAGCCGGGCTCTCAGGCTGCTCTGTCTGAGATACAATCTCTGGATCAATACCCATCCGTGCTCAGAAACTCAGTCCAATCCACCCCCATCAGCATCTGCCAACACTAGCTCTTTCTCACCAACGCACAGACCCATCATTAACCCATCATTTTATGCTTGGGGTAAATTTGACCCCATTCAACATTTAATGTTTCTAAATAAATAAGTGACCTAATTTTTGCTTCACTTTAAATGACTTTTCCCAATTTAACAAAATTAACATGATGTGTTTTGTACACATTTTGGACATCAGTGTTCTTTAGTGGCTGTTTCAGCTGTTTTATGGAACATATAAGAAACATAAAAAAATTTAAATAAACTAAATAAAATAAAATAAAAAAACGTATAAGAAACATCAAATATGTAATAAATTCGCTTATATGGTTTCTGACATTTTACAACTCACTGTATTCCAAACACGGCCTATAGTACAGCTTTTACTCTTTTTTTTATAAAACTTTCAATAAAAAATATTTTCATTGCGATATATATTTAAAAAAAGGATCTGTTTAATCTAGGTTTCTCTGCACTCTTTAGACAGTTATGTATATTTTATTTTTAGACTGTAAATGTCTCTTACCCCACCGCCTGTAGCTATAAATAGACGCTTCTGCTTTCTCATGACACGCACACAGTCTTTTAGTCCCTGCAGAACAGACAACAAAAATCTAAAGATGGATGGTCCATTTATAATGCATGTATGTGTGCATGTGCATGTGTGCATT
>JBBIGB010300683.1:0-11567 GCA_037577075.1 Alestopetersius hilgendorfi | reverse complement strand
AGAAGAATAGTTGCTGTATAAAAATAGCTTTTTGTTCAATTCATGTTTTTTGTGTTTTGCTTTGGTACCGAAATTAGTACCGAGAACCGTGGATTTTCACTGGTATCCGTACCGATTACTGAAATTTTGGTACCGTGACAACCGTAAAAGATTTAATCATTCAACTTTTTTACACTTTTCCTACGATCACCAAGAACCATTATGGCATGTTTTTAGCTAAGAATGTCAGGCTATCGAGTAAAAGAACAACAACAGTGTCGCGAGTCGGGCCGCGAGGCCCGGACTCGGAGCTACCTGGAAGCCGACAGGAAACAGGCGAACACCAGAGCTCCATACTGATGTGTAGTTTATTCAAGTCAAAAAGAAAACAGGGCACTCTGGCCACTCGAAGCAAAAACAAACAAAACAGACTAAGCAGAACTTAGAAGGCTTGTACATCAGGTGAAGAACTCATAATGAACTAAACATAAGACAGAACTTAAATACTCCTCATGGGGAGGGCTAAACCCAATCAGAAAACGCAAATACTTACCAGAAACTCAGGACTTTCAAAATAAAAGCCCCAAAAACCCAACAGAGACCCACACGAAACAGAACGGAACAGGGCATGAAAAAACAGAACAAAAACATTGGCCTCTCACGGCCATCAGCCATAACAAACAGTGAAATGTTTGGATGAGAAGTGTTTTTTTTAGACTTATTTAATGAAACTGCAAATTGCCATCTCAGTGATCCCCTTTATAACAAAGTAGTAAAAGTAGTAAAACATCAGGAGACTTTTAACCAGAACATTCAGCAGATTTCAGTGCTATCTTTAGGTGGGAGTAGCATTGTAAAGAGTACTAATTTCTTTTTTTTTTTAATGTTGTTTAGCAAGTAAAAGCAGTTTGAAGTTGTAAAATCAATGTAAGGTTTTGACATCACTGTCTGAAACGTAATGTAATACTCAGCTGTTGAAGAAGATATTAGACAAATTAAAGGCCTGTTGTTTCTCCAGCAGCTTCATGACAAGACGCAAATTTAGAAAGACAGCTCCGGGAAAAAATAAGTTACCACTGCAATTTATTTTTGAATCAGCATCTCTATGAATATGATGCCAGTGTCTGTTAAATTCCTAGACAAGCAGCTCATGCTGCTTAATGAGGTACTTATTACTGATCACCTGAATTAAATCTTATTTAATGAGGAAAAGTATAAACACACTGCTGTAATCAACATTCTCCTCTCACAATGAGACCAGTTGGATGACAAAACACTACTAGAACTTATTTGTAAATTCGAAGAAATATTGTCTCCAGTTCTTAAAAACTAAGGCAAAGCTGTTCAGTTCAATACTTGCACCTATAAAAGATGAGAACCTGCATGACTGTGCCACAGTACACAAAGCAAGCTCCATAAAAACATGGCGGGCCGCAACCCTATTCAACACCTTTGGGATGAACTCAAACAAAATGAATGGGTACAGTATTTGAATGCAGTGTCATTAAAGTATCTGTTGGTGCAATGGTCATGCGTCCCAATACTTTCGTCCATATAGTGTACAGAGTGTGTCTACCGCTGCACCAAGGAAAAGGTGGATGAATGTAATATAAAATATAGTTTGGAACGCTTTTCACTCACTTAATTCTCTAATTTAGAATATATGTTGTTCTAAAGCTTTGCCCACTTCTAAAATTTGGAAGACAGTTAATAGAAAAACTGAGGTGTGTGCAAATTTCTGGGCTGGTGACCACAGATCTAGATTACCAGAACATTCTGATTTTCTTTTCTATATATTTTTAGGCAACATCACTGACTTTTGAACTTCGTTAACAGTAAATGCCTCAAATGAAGGATCAAAGCATTTGTTGTGTGTGATAGTTACCCACACACTGCAAGGAACAAGAAGGTGTATGTCATTTGTTTAGAGGAGGAAGTATTCGTTCAAATTTCCATCCTTGTGATAAGGGTTTAGATTTACTCTCATGCATATCTCACGCAAGTTTGCTTCCTTGTAAAGTAGTGTTTAATAGGTGACTGTTGATCACAGTGGCTCTTTGTGCGGTTTAAGTTATCCTACCGGGCTGTGTTTTAACCCAAGAACAGATGTTGTTGCATTCCCTCATTAAAAGTGATTTAAAAAACCCTGTGAAATGAATGCATTAAATAATAGAAAAATAGGGTAAGAATCTGAGCAACTTTAACAAAAGACAAACAATGTCTTCCTCGTATGCAGTGGTTGTTCCAACCAAAATCGGTCCAAGAAAAAACAAGTGACAGGGTCATGATCACCCAAGCAGTGGGGGCTAGCCTTTCTGGGGCAATCCCCTCGAAGCTGGCTATGACTGAAAGGTTTCAAAACTTTTGCTGAGGTTTGCTGTGATGATTGGCTGTGAAAGGGCCTGTGTAGTTTCATACCATAGAGCGTTTATGTTGATACTGGTCCACTGACAAAAGCACCTACAGACACATCAGAACTGCCCTATGGAGAAAATGGAAGGAAGTGGCCAGGTCTGATGAGTAACATTTTCTTTACAGTTTCTGCTCTCAGTGTTTCTGCTTTCAGTGTTTCTGTTTTCCGTGTTTCTGCTCTCAGAGTTTCTGCTTTCAGTGTTTCTGTTTTCCATGTTTCTGCTTTCAGTGTTTCTGCTCTCAGTGTTTCTCAGTGTTTCTATTCTCAGTGTTGACCCCCCTATTCATCCACCTCTCTACTGGGGGATCTTAGGCTGATATTTTCTGAGAATCAAACTAAGAATTTTTGCAGAACCCTCACACATGCATGGCAAAGGCATATATCCTCCCATTTTTTTTGCATTTTTTTATGCTTGTTGCTAAGCACAGAGCCCAAACATGAACCCTGCACGAGGACGAGGGGGCGGACAAGGCCCAGACATCACAGCTGTTTTTGTGGCAAGATATAAATGTTTGTATATCCATCCATCCATCCATTTTCTTCCGCTTATCCGGAGTCAGGTCGGGTATATTTGTGATAAATTAGACAAAAATATAAATGAATAATTTTCCCAAAAAGGGACCTTGATAAATATTGATAAAAGGAAGCTCACCACGAGACAACGTACCGAGCAGAGTTTCACTACGGGGCTGCGAGTGTTGGGAGAAGCCCGTACAGCGTGTGGCTGATTTGAGTTCTTGAAAATAAAGATGTTCAATTATATTCCTTAATTCCTCACTGTGTGTGTGCGTCCTTTCACCCAGGTAGCCAAAAGATTCCTATTTTTATAGTGTAAACCCCAAATATGCTCCCAAAACACTTCAATTTCATATTCAACACAGCTTAATACATTGTTCGTAAAAAATGTACTGTACATATCTGTATTGTATAATGTAGCAGCAAATCAGCAGCAAGGAGAAATGAAAAATGCTCTTGGATTGGCTGCTTTCAAACCTCCTGCCTCCAAGTACAGCCGTATTTCATCATGCCAAGACTTGTGGAATCTCTCCATTCCACATCATGGTTGCCGCAGCCTGCCCCTGAAGGAGCTGTCAGAGTCCATGGTGTGGGAAATGTTGTTCTACAGGGATGACAACTTTCTTCTGTCACTCACCACCTCCACTAGGTCCAGAGGGCATCCTAGAAAAGGGCTGAACCTCCGGATGCCTCCGGCACTTTCTGTCAGAATGAGAGTAGTCTTTATATACTCCACTGACATGTAATCAAAGACAAATAATATGCTTTCACATAAATTCTTTATAACCTATCTGACTCTGACTCTCCTCATCCTTAAACAATTAGCTAAACTGATGTTTCAGTTGATTCTGTGAATACCACAAAATGTTGCCTGACTTTTAAAGCATAAGAGGCACTGGAAAGCAACACACTGACTCAGGTTACTGTTTTTCTTTTTCTTATATGTCTTTGATATAAACATAGAGGTTGCACTGTATTTTATTTCAAATTGTTGACAATGTTCAAATTGTTTGATATTGTTCAACAGTATAACTTAAAATAAAATGTACATTGAAAGTAATAACAATAGTACAATGAAATGTATGCACTGTTTTCAAGTTAAATCATAGCCTACTGTAAGGTCTGGAACATTTTGTGGCGTGCAGGAGCAACACGTGAGTGGCACGGGGGGTGTGTGTGGATTTTGGCGGGCTGCGGGAGGTGAACTTGAGGGCGGCGGACTTTGTTTAAGTCCGTCGCCATAGGAACTGGCAGGTTTTTTGGGTGGTGTATATAAGGGGAGGGGCGGGGTAGTTTAGTGGTTGGAGTGGGAGCGTAATGTGTGGATGCTGTGCTGGAGAACGAAAAATAAAGAGCCAAAAAGAACTGAAATCTACCTGCCTGCTGTCTGCTTATTCTCACGGTCGTCACAATATGAAGTACACTTAATAAAGATAAATATAATGAAAGGGATAAAAGAATAAATAAAAGAGCATTAAAAGTGAAGAAAAATTTCCAAATATTTAAGAGAAGGCAGAGAATAGTGCTGTTTTTTGCATCTTTTTAAAGCTGGCTACAGTTGGTGCAGCTCTGATAGTAATGGGCAGCTTGTTCCAGCAGCGAGCTACATAGTGACTAAATGCCATTTCAGCATGTCTAGGTTCAGATCTTCTCACAACTAACTGTCTGGCTCCTGCAGATCTAAGAGACCTACCAGGAATATATACTTCAAGCATATCAGAGATAGGACCCAATCCATTGAGTGACTTGTACACAATAAGTGATGTTTTGATGTCAACTCTGCACCGAACTGGGAGGATAGGAGTAATGTGCTCTCTTTTCGTGGTTTTGGTTAGAATTCCGGCAGCAGCATTTTGAATGAGCTGAAGTTATAAAATGGACTTGTTGGAGATCCCAGTGTGGAGAGTATTAGTCAGCACTGTATGAAATGAAGGCATGGATCAGTCTCTCTAGGTCTTGTTTGGACACAAAATCTCTAACTTTGGCAATGTTTTTGAGGTGCCAAAATGCTGACTTTGTGACGGTTTTGATTATCCATGATTACAGGTTTTTGACGTGGGTGGACGCTGTGGGTTAAATGCTCTAGATTCCAGGGAGGCACTGAAAATTGATCTTCCCTCTTTATTACCAAACAGAATAATCTCTGTTTTGTCTTTATTTAACTGGAGAAAATTATGATGCATCCAATTATGTACTTTCTCAAGGCACCGACACAATGAGTTAATTGGTCCAAAGTTACTTGTTGAGAGAACTAGATAGATCTGAGTGTCATCTGCACATCATTCTCTTTAAGAATTTGACCCAGAATTTGTACAGATGAATAGGACAGGTCCAAGAATGGAACCTTGGGGGACTCCATATGGCATGGCAGTTTTCTCTGATTTACATGAGCCAGTTGAGACAAAATATCTCCTGCCTTCCAGGTACGGGCAGTACCTGAGAACTAAGGGCAGTACCTGAGAACCCAACCCAGTTTTCAAGTCTGTCTAACAGGATATTATGGTCAACAGTATCAAAGGCTGCACTCAGCACCAGGATAGTAATTTTCCTTGCATCTGTATTCATGTGAACATAATTTAGTACCTTAACAAGAGCAGTTTCTGTACTATGATGTTGACGGAAACCTGATTGATTGAATAAGCTATTTGTGTCCAGGTAACTGATTTGTTTAAAAACTATCAAATTTCTCCAGAATCTTGCTTATTGCAAATGCACTTTATGTACACTCGTATATACTTCTGAAAAATTGTATTTTCTGTATATGATTTATATTGTTTATTATTTTGTATTCTTCATTTACACACACACACACACACACACACACACACACACACACACACACACATATATATATATACACATATATTCATATTTATAAATAGTATAAACATATATGTACAAAAGTACTTATATATATTTGTTAACATTTATCTTATAGTTATAAATATAAATCCATATTATGTATTCATATTGTAGATTTATTATTGTATATTATATTTGCTCAGTATACTGTTTATTGTATCTTTTAATTATTGTTGTTGTTTTTATAGTGTTGCATTTGAGAGACACCATGTACTGGAATCAAATTCCTTGTATGTGTTCGCTCACATACTTGGCCAATAAATGCGATTCTGATTCTGATTCTGATTATAAAGGGAAGATTAGAAATAGGTCTATAGCTGTTCAGAACGGAGGCATCTAAATTACGCTTCTTCAGGAGGGCATTTACTGACTGTGGTTTTCAACACCGCTGGAAAAATGCCGTTCACAATGTGCAACATAAAAAAGATAGCGGGTAGAGTATCCAGGGAGCATGTAGTTGGTTTAAGATGAAGCACTATCTCCTTGAGAGTTCTAGCATGTATAGGATCAAACTCGGACATGGTAGGCATGTTATTTCTCAGAACAGGCATAAAGTTACTTGAGTATGTAGATCCAAGTTTATGTCTGATATCTTCTATTTTATGATTAAAAAGATGCAAATTCGTTGCATTTTGATACTGTGAGGAACTCTGAAGGTAACCGCTCCTGAGGGTTTTTTTACGCTCCACTGTGGCAAAGAGAGTATGAGAGTTCTTAGTGTTCCTATTAATGATATTAGAAAAATGTGCCCTTCTTGCTCTGCCCAACTCAAGGTTGTAACTTTGGAGTCTCTCTTTGAAAATGTTTAGTTTATCTCCAGCGCTCTGCTTTCCTACACTCTCTCTTCTGATTAGTTACAGCAGAGAACTTCCTCCATGGTGCTTTCTGTTTATCAGAAATAGTTTTGGCCTTGATTGGTGCAATAGTATCAAGGGCCCTGATTTTAGAGTTAAAATGATCAAGACATTCATCTACAGACTCTGCTATTATGCTTAGAGTCATAGATATGGTTTCCATAAAGACAGCGCCCTGGTATTTTCATTAATGTATCTCTTTTTTATAGTTCTAGAGACGGTTTGGATGTTCAATTCTATGCAAGCCACAACCTCTCTTCCGAGCCTCTTTTTCGAGCCTCTCTTTCTGTATCAGGCTTAACAGATTCGGGAGGCCTGGCTGAGACGTGTCAGACTGAGTGTGTAGAGGCTCCTGGTTATCACTGATGTTCTTATCAACGCTACAGGCGCCATGGTGCTAAACAACATCATCTGGTACGAAATTATCAATGTCAACATGATCTACCACAGCCAGCATGGTCTTAGCCAGAGGAGCTGGATCCTCCAAGCAGCAGTTAAGGCTTTGGTGTCACGGTGTGGTAGGGTGGGAGAGTGAAAAAAGACAGTTATCCTTAAGAACCTTTACTCCAGATCTATTTGGATGGTGACCACTAGGTCTGACGTGTTCTCTCCGCCCCCAGAACAAATGAAAATTGTCAATAAAATTCAAGCCCATTTGATTGCATGTTTTGTGCAACCACGTGTTGAGGCTGAGGGAGCGTGAAAACTTGTTACTACAGTTGCCTGGTAACGGCCCACTAATAAATACTGAAAATGATGGCAGATTACCTAGTGCATTAAAGAGTTCAGTGAAGTCTGCCTTTAGTAATTACGACTGCTCTCTGTTTAGATCATTCTTGCCAACATGTACAATGATCCAAGTGACGTTGGGTGAAGTGAAATTAGTTTCTGAATGCTAGACATAACATTAGCTACAGTAGCATTCGCATAGCATTGTGTTAGCATAGCCTTGGCAGACACATTTCTAAATCTCATCATCAAAAGTAAGGCTTAGGTTACTCAAGTTCAGGAGTTGGTATCTTTACAACATTGCATTGGTCATGCAAGAATGTATGCATCGAATAACACACGGTATTTACAGAGTACCACAAGCATGGGTACTGGCCAGACATAGAGTAGAGGCAATCAACTCATGTACCACCAACCTGGGCTGGAACAGAAAGCGATAACAAATGTGGGAGAGCGGATCTTAAATATTCTGGGCATTATCTGGAATATAGAAACAGCAAGAAGTATTTAAAACCTAGCATACCCCTCCCTTCTTAACTAGGACCTAACTAACCTTTAGTAAATAGTAACACACAGTAAATTATTCTTTCAGTTTGAAACAGGGCTTCCAGTTCCAGTGCTGACATATTGAGACACAAAAGGGTGCATAGTGTGTGAATGAATGGGCGTTGAATTTTGAGACAAAACGCATGACATGCTGTGAAATAACAACCACCCTTTTTTGCCTTCTTTACCAACTATGGATTCTCACCTCCCGTCACACCCTCTTGCATTGTCTGCCTTTCTTTACCTATGGACAATGTCATTTTTTTGGGTCTCATTTTCCCCACACTTAAAAGCGAACCTTTTGTGGAAGTCAGTCAGTGTCCGTTATTTCACCGGCTGTTTCTGTCTGTGTTTGCCTCGGTCTTCGAGCTCTGACTCTGGCTATCCAGCCTGTCTTATGCCATTCCAGTCCATACTGCTTTGTATTGGAAACTAAAGCCTGATTGACCGAAACCCTTCTGTGATTGCATCCTTCTACATGACACCTCGCACAGTTTGGTGATTCCACTGCTCAAACTCACCCACTAAAGCAGGCAAGTAATAGTGCATTACATTTGAACCTAGTTCCTAATATGGAGTTTTAACGGAACACCCCTGAAGCTGGATTTCCAACTCCGAAAGTCAGAGCAACCTCACCAACCCTAACCTCAAAGGCTCTGTGCAACAACAGTACTGAAAGTTATAGTCTCATCCCGTCTTGCCTTACTCTTTCTTGTCACTCTCTTTTCTGTTTTCTGCTCCTCTATTACATCTCGTCATTGTTTACATTTAACATTTGACACAGCCAGCTACAGCTGCTCCGTGAGATAAATGCATTAGCCAACTAGAGAGCTTTGTTAAGGCTGCTCTTGGGGGGTTAGAGCCAGCCTCTTCCCTTTGTACATTGCATGGGGGCTCCACAGACGGTCGCGGGGGAGCTGGGGGGGGGGGGTCGGGGTTGTGCAGTGTGGCACAACCTAAGAGGCCAAGAGTGGACCCACAGCTGGAAGTGTTGGATCTACTGGGATCCCTGTAACAGTCTCACTCCATCTTGCCATACTCTTTCCTGTCACTCTCTTTTCTGTTTTATGCTCTGTTCTATTAACATTAGACTAAATGCAAACAATCAAGAAAGGAGGAAAAAACATCTAGTTTCTATTTCTCCCCTCATGTACAAGATAATGTTCAGTTACCCAAGCTCATGTTGTGCTCACTGTCCAATCTAGTGTTTCTAATGTTCTGTTCATATTCAGTCTTTTGTCCAATCCACTGTCAGTCCTGTCATGCCCCTGTTTCCAAACCAGTCCTGCCTGTATACCTGTATCCAAACCTGTCCTATCCCAGGTTGAGTCCCTTGTTCCCCCTGTTAGTTTCCCATGTTTAACTAAAGTCCATGTGTGTTTGCATTTGTGCCCCCGCTTGCAGCCAAACGTTAAAGTTGCACATACAGCGGTGTCTCCACAAAACACGCGTTATTGTTAACTCATATTGCTAACAGGGGCTAACAATAACTAACCTGCCTTTCTGAGTTGTCATGGAAGATAATGTGATAATATTTCAGCATGGCTCTGTCATCACAATGCATCACAGACAGGCTGGGTGCATCTCCCATGACACGCAGTGTTAAACCAGATAAACATGCCTTTCAGAGATGACTCAGTAACTGAGTTTGAAGCATGTGATTGCTTGAGGTGCTAGCCAAAGTTTGGATCATGCTAACCAACAAGCTACAGTTGTTATTGTTGGCTACATTTGCCTCGTAACTCCAGTGTAATATTAAATAGAGCAGATTTCACAAATCAAGCTATTGGCTGATAAACTATTTTCAAAAAAGGACTATAATACATTTGATTTTCAGCCCATTTTTAAGACAGCTGTTCTTAGTCAGTGTTGTGGATTACAAGAACTACACACTGTAGGGTTTCACATAGTTTTGTATTCTGACACACTCTCCTCCATGTGCTCTCTGCTCTCTGTCTGCACGTGTTCTGCCCTGCCACTCAATACCCACGCCTGCTCATTTAAATCTATGTCTTTCAGCAGTGTTATCAATTTGTCTATAAACCTTTGTCTATATAGATGCTGTCTGTTGATCATCCGTAACCCTAACCTTGTCTCTGGTTATTTGTACTGCTCTATTTTAATGTTTTCTTTGTTAGTCCAAGGGTGTTTGCCTTTCCGTCCTTCCTCTTCCTCGTATGCAATCACATATTAGAACATGATCGCACTGTTTTGAGAGTTCTTGCTTCAACAGTGCATGTTTATTTGCATTAGCACCCCTGAGTGTGAAAAGTGTCAAAAATGTTTTGTCATTGTTCTTTAAATATGTGACCTGATTTGGCAAAATGAGTCGAAAAGTCATTAAAAATATGAGAAAAAAAGCTTTAAAATGATATCTTGGTCAAAGCTGTATCTTAAATGATTGTCAAGTCACGATCGTTTGAATTATGGTAGCACAGCAACATTTTCCAACTGAAAAACCGAGAAAATCGCATTTAAAGTTTTTGTTGATAGCTTTAACAATCCATAGCATTCAAAGAGATGCACCCAGTATTCAACAACAAAGTTTTAGATACTTTAAATCAGAATGAAGCTCCACTTATTTCAAAATATTTATTATATACTTATCAAATAATGCATATTTTTGTAAGATTTCAGAGGTGCAACTCAGATTAAACAGCCATTTAAGTACATTTTCACAATTATTTCTATGATGAAACTTTGGGAGATTCATTCTTTTATATAAGACCAAAAAAGATAAATTGATATTTTTGATGTTTTTCAACATAATAAGCCCATATCTAAGTAAATAGAATGCAGACTTCCGACTCATTACAGCAGATCAGGTCACATATACTTCTCTAAATTGTATGTATGAGTGTGAGGAGCCATTTTAGAATTTAAAGAATCATTTGTTTAAGTCTATTAAGAGTGTTAGGTGGTAAAAAGTACCTCTAAGGAAGCACCACCAAATGATGTGTGTCAGCAGCCCTCCACCCAAACAGATGAAAAACAAGTGCTCAGTTCTTCCCCAGACTTTCACAGAGGAGGGCTGTTTGGACTAAACTGCAGTGTTAATGCTACAGGCTAACTTTTCCACTGGTAGTACTGATGCTGCCAGCTTGTAAGTTGTTTGCACATCACTTGATTACAAACTGTTTTGGGATACAGCAACCAGTGAGCTTATATATAAAACTGTGCAAAGTTTGGGCACTTAAGCAAATGGTTTACAGTTGTTTCTCTCAACACAAGTTAACATTAGACTAAATATAAACAATCAAAAAGGGAGTAAAAAGTTTCTATTTTCTCTAAAATTTCCCCCCTCGTGTCATGAGTTAATCTTCAGTTACCCAATCTCATGTTCTGCTCACTGTCCAGTCAAGTGTTTTTTTCTAATGTGCTGTCTTCAGTCTTTTATCTATTCCACTGTCAGTCATGTCATGCCCCTGTATGCAAACCAGTCCTACCTGTAGACCTGCATAGTTGTATCCAAAGGTTGAGTGTCTTGTTTCTCCTGCCCTTGTCTTGTCCTTGCTGTATTTTTTAGGTTCTCCATGTGCTTTTGTGTATTTAGCCCTGCACTTTGTATTTTTGTATCCCAGCTTTGTACAAAAGTGCCCCTTTCTGTGTCCATATAAGTGCTCTTGTTTATCATTTTATCTGTTTACAGTACACTATATTGTTTTGGC
>JBBIGB010300663.1:0-11568 GCA_037577075.1 Alestopetersius hilgendorfi | reverse complement strand
GTGACTCGCAGATCCGGATCACTTTACTGAGGGACTCAGAGGGAGCCGAATCCGAGTATCCCAGCTCTACTAGCTTGCTGCAGTTCTACAAAGTGTAACGTCACATGTCTATACGCGTTGCGTTAAAAATATTAACGCGTTATTTTTTCTGTGATTAATTAATCTAATTAACGCGTTAAATTCCCAGCCCTAGTTAGAATGTATGGATGTCGTTGATATGCACAGCTCATTTGGAGTAAAATGTTTTGCATGTGTCCCTTGTTTTTGTATTTAATGTTGTTAATGGTGTTTTTGGGCTACACTCTCTAGGCAGCAACTAACCCTGAACTCCAAATAAAATTTTTCCCTAGGGAGACTAATAAAAAAAAAAAAACTGACCATGTTTGGGCAATATTGATACCGAAATTAGGCGGATGCAGTCCAGCATTCCTGCATCAGAACAATTTCCCATGTGGTTCTCTGGTCCTTATTTTAAGAGGGGTTGGTAGAACAATTTAAAATGTATATCATCATCATGCATATATGCAACTAATTTCTGCTAATTTCATACATTTGTAAAATCTAGTAATTGTAGCAGCACTAACTGAACTGTGTGTGACCAGACCTGTACAGTTAGTCCACTGTAGGAGTTCAGCACTTTGGCTTCAGCCTCAGAAAAAGCATTCTCCAACCTCTGCTCCATCATCTGTGCAAACCTGCAGGACCTTAGGTCATCTCCTGGACCTACAAATCTCAGAACTGCATGCACAATCACACACATGCAGTCATGGAGACACACACACAAACACACAATTCAGAAACTCACAATTCAAAATTCACAAAAGGAGGAATGAAAATCATTCTATTACTGTTATCTGTTACTATTTCCAGTAGTTTTCTGTTTGCCAGCTGAATGACTCAGTTAATGGCACTAACTCAAGCCGGCAGCATATACTAATTCTCTAAGACATTCAGTGTCTCTGACCTGTCTTCAGCATCAGTGAAATGGCTGGACTGGGTCTCCATGGTGCTGCTGGGACTGGCACTGACTGCACCAATGGCACAAACTGCCGGATATCAGTCATCAGCCTCTCAATACCATAAGCACTCAAAGCCTCCACTACCACAGAGGCCATGTAGACCAAATCCCCACTCAGCACGTAGAAACCCACTGTTACATTTGGCACTGTGGATAAACTTTCAATCTGTGGGAACAAACAGAATTAGTCAAAAAGATCTCGGACATCAGAATGATACAAATTGATCTACCATGTGTCTAATTTCTATTTAAAAACTGATATCATAAAAATTAAGCAAATGCTTCACTGAATTTTAGTCATTTTGTAACATTTTAAAATGGAACTGGTCACATTCATTTCAGTTATTTAACAGCTATTTACATGTATAGCATTAAGTATGTGTGAGAATTTCTAAACGCCTCAAAATATAATACAATCATGATACTTGGTGCCACAGTTTGGGACTACCCCTGTATTTAAAAAAAATGTTATATTGATAGTAGCAAATTTCCCACTTGTGGGTCTAATAAAGGTTTATCTTATCTCTTTATCTTGTGTCCCCGCCTTTACCCTTCGGGTGGAGTGTAATCTTAGGAGCCTCGTCCAGCAACACTTACTGACATTTTATTTTAGGTGTTTCAGCTCAAATCCAGTGTCTAAGGTGAGTGTGTTATCCACTGCACTACCCAACTGTTCCTAGCATCAACTACACTGATATCTCTACTACCGTTGGTATCCCCAGACAGAAACAATGACATCTTTTGGATTCAGACAGAAATTCATTTGGGTCTTCTTGAAAAAATCCACAGAGTAAAGACTTTAAAGTACAGTGCAAGAGACCTCGGGGGTGCTACATTTAATAGCATGCATTTGGGACAGTCTTGGACATCATGCAGGCAATACATATTATAGAAGGTGGAAGTGGGGGAGTAGTCTAGCTCTGCTGGTAAGACAGTCATGGTGAATGGAGGGCTAACTGTATGGTTTTCATCTGTGTGTGGTTTCCTATGTGTCCTTCCTTTATTTCAGGGATCTATAAATGTACTGTACCAAGTGACGTTATTAATCATTGGTCAACAAAATTAAATTTTGATCCTTTACCTACATATTGTGGCCCAATCTGGATTACAAGAACTGCATAACTAAGTGACAAGCTAATTACTGAATTACTACATATTTAAATATCCTCTTCTCTGGCATGGCAGGCTGTAAATAACCTCTTCCACTCTGATTGTATCTCAGGAAATATTGAGAGCTGTATTGATTATGTCTTTACCAAAATCATTACTGAGGGATTATAGAGTGCACTCATGAGTGCCCCTTTATAAGCCAAAATGAGAAACAGGACACCCTTCAGTCTTGTAGTGCTTGCAAAAATGAAGACCATGACCACTGGTCTAGAGTCTAAATATAACCCAAAGCTTAGACTTGGCAAAAACAAGAGTTGCTAAGAGCCAACCACATGCTACAATCAAAATGTGAACTCAAAAGGGGCAATCTATAGGAAACCTATTTAATATACACTACTTACATTGCACACAATACTAGGTCTGGCCCAAACAGCACTTTACATACATTTGTCATTCATTTCAAAATGTTTTCTTATACTCATTCTCAAATATACAACTTAAGACTACTGTTGCTGCACTGTGTTGTCTTTCATGTCTTTTATGTCTATGTTCTATCTGTGAAGAGGTTGTTCAAGTAAGAATTTCATTGTCCTCTGTACACTGTACTCTGTACACATGACAAACTTCAACTTCAAATTCAACTTCAAATTAAACAAAATTCACTTTTTTTTTTACAATTAACCATAATTTAATCAATTTTATTACTGCAGTTCAAAACTGGGCAAAAATGCATTCATTGTCAGCTGATTACCACATGTTGCTACAGAAACTGCAATAAAAGCCTCACATTCAAATTAACTTCCATGAGGCACTTGGTATGAAGTAATGTTAAGAAATTAGGATTATTATTTTTCCTTCTTAAGAATTTAAGTTCACAGCACAGTCATTGTTTCACTCTTTATACCAGAATTCACCCAACAAATAGGTTTGAGGCTCTGAGCTCCTGGTTTTAGGGTTACGCTGACCAGAGCCTAGTTTCCTGCTTGGGTAAGTATAACTATACCTACATTTTTGAGACATTTCATCAAACTAGCTTTAATGGCTGCATGAAAATGGGATAATTTTGTTGGCTCTGCGGTGCGGTTATGTAGACAACTAAACTAAACCAGCTATAATTTATTTATTGGATTTACTTTGTGCCCTATGATAGCAATTCCTGTCCTTTTTAAAGATCTTTGTTGATGAAGAATGTAGTGTAGATTTTGTGGCTTCAAATCTTTCGAACGCTAAATACAGACTCAGAATATAGCCACTAAATACCCGAGTATTTAAATAATAAATGCACAATCAAAGGTTCGGTGAAATGGTAAAAAAAATCAGGTGAACTGGTTATTTAATGATCAGAACTGGGACTCATCAGAGATACAGTTTTCTTATCTTATTCTACCCGGAGGAGAGTGTGAAAAAATGTGTGGAGAGGGAAAGATACGGGAACTGTTAATAGAGAAATGAGATTTGATAGTATTCTCACAAACACAGAAGGCTTTCCCTGGGTGTATAAAAGCAGGACTGTGGACGGCCCTGTTTCATCACTTGGAGTGAATGACAAAATGACAGATGGTGTCCATGGCTCAGCACACATTAAGGCGGTGTATGTGTGAGAGGGTGTGTGTGTGTGTGAGTGTGAATGTAGGGTTGTGGATTTCGTTTATAACTGCGCTTTGTTGCAGGTGATGAGAACTGGCTTTCTGCCTGTGCCTACTGTGTCAGCTATGGGCACCCCATGCTCTGCCATATGAAGGTGTTATTGAGGAACTGCATTCATTCAGCCTTGAAAAGCACTCTCATTTGCCTCAATTCAAAATATCACAGGATTAATACACAGCATTTCACTTTAGTCTACACCCAATCTTGTCTTGTACAATGTTTTGTCTTGTCTGTCTATATTATTTCTCATTATTTCTTCTAAGTATTTGTATATACATTGCTGATCCAGAGCTCTATTGTCATTTCACCGTATACAAGTATACAGGGAAACGAAATGGCGAAAGTTCACTTTGACTTTGACTATTTGCTGAGAGCTTTTATTATAAAAAAAAAAGGTCTTCGGACCCCTCTCTCCTCGTTGTGATCCCTGTCCATGCTAGGGGTGAGCGATATGACGATATGAGATTGTGAAGACGATCTATGTGCTGACGATCTGCCAAAGCAGAGAGATCTTAGCATTGTCTATATAAACTACATTCCATCTACCTATTGTGCTTCTATGCTCTTCCTATTTTTTTTCCCCCTTAACCAAATCGCATTATTTGCCCGTCCACTTAGTGGCCGCCTTATAGAAACAGAGCTCAACCAATCAAAGTGTACTAATGTACAGTTCTCCCCCACACTGTTTCATTCAGAGTGGAAGCAATGGCTGAAAGTGAAAATGTTGTTTCCATTTGTTACCATTTTTTTTTTTTTTGTTCTTGTTGATTTGTCGTTCTGAAGTAGCATTAAGTATTTATTTAGCTTTAAATAAACACATTGGCAAAATTGCACAAACTGATTAAAAACTGTTCAGAAATGTTATTTGGCCTAAATGCTGTTTGGTTCTTTAGGACTATATGTTTACAAAGGAAAATAGTTTGGTTGTACTGTTCAGTAACTTGCAGAATAGTAAAATAATCTATAGTTACAAATCAATATAAATTGATAAAATCAATATAAAGTGATAAAATCCAAATCATGATTTAACTGTAAAAAATCATCTAAATATCTTGGCAATATCGCCCACCCCTAATCCATGCATAGGTAAACATCTTCATAAACATACTGCTTAGCACTAAACCTTTCTGCTTCATCCCAAATCAGACAGCGGCAGGAGAAATACTGCATTTTCATCTCACTGCACTGATTCGAATTTGGAACTACATCATCACACTTTCCAGCTTATATTCAATAGTGCATTTATGAGCGAACAATGAACTCTTCCTTTCCCTTTGGTCTCTGAGAGCATAAAAATCAAAGGCAATTATATAAAAATTTTATTACAAAAAGAAGTGAGTGGAGGAGCCCTAAGAGCATCCTGCATTTTGGTCTCTGTTCCAATGATGGGGTCGAATAAGATTTGATTCCGCAGATGTTTTGTGCTTTCTAAACACAAGCCTTATCCTAACGTAGCCACAGTATTTGAGCCTATGAGGTAAGAGGCATGCATAAACAGAATGCTATAAACTGACCTGTGCCTGGGCGGCGGTGTCATTCAGAGCTTTCCGCAGTGCTAGAGTGAGGCCTCTTGGAAGATTCTGCTTCAAAATACTGTCTAACCGGCTCCTCCGCAAGTGGATGGACAAAACTGCCCGAGGTGGGAGCATAGAGCAACGGGGCACAGACAGATGAAGAAGCAACATTCACCATCAAAGGGCAAAAACCGCAGGTCATACACTCCTTCATACGAGGACATAAAGAACTGTCCTCCACTAAAAATGTACTTAGTATAGCGGTGAGCTTCATAATTATTGGCACCCTTGGTAAACATGGATCTTAAAATAATGTCTTTCTGCTTAATTATCTCAGTCCCACACTGAAAACATTAGAAAAACATACCTATAACTGAAGAACATGATCAAATTAAATAAAAATAAAAGTAAGTTTAAAAAAGGTAACCATCAAATATACCTCTTTTTAGGAAAACCATATATCACAGTTTTTACCATTTCATTATTTTTGCCAAAATAATAGCAAGGACTATGCTGCTTAATGAGACAGAGTAATGAATCTAGGAACAATCCTCCATACAGTACATTTCTCAAGATCCTCTAAGGTCCTATATTTTGCACTATCCTGTTCAGCTCTCCCCACAGGTATTCAGTGCATTTCAGGTAAGGCACTGATCCTGTGGCCAATTAACCATTTCAGTGAAGTGGATTTGGGTATATTTTCTTAATCAATCTCCAACTGAAACATCCAGTCAGTTTTAGCTTCTTAGAAGATTTTCAATAAAGATCTCATGGTGCCATGTATCCTAACATGAATATATAGATCTCTAGTTGTAGATGTAGATCTAGATAGAGATATGTACTTACACTCACATATATAAAACTTCGATAATAGAACTTTGTTAGTTTTTTTATATATAAAGGAGTGTCAATAACGTGTAGACTCAGACACCTATAGACGACAACTACAGGCAATAGACTATAAACTATATAGTCTATATATAGACTATAAATCAAAAATGAAACACTATGCAATAAGCCGTCTTACCTGTTTTAACCCACATTTTATCGGTGACATTGCAGCTGAGTGAGGGAGTCTGGGTTGTGGTAGTGGTGGGGTCTCTGGGTGGACTAGTCCGGGCAGGCTGGGTGGTGGTGGTCCATGTAGGTGGCAGGGCAGGTGCCACAGTTCTCAGAGGCTTTGCTGTAGTTGTGGTTGTTGTGGTGGTGGTAGTGGGTCTAGTGCTGGTTAACTGAGTTGTGCTGGTCAGTTGCGTAGTTTTGGTCACTGGTGATGGAGTAGTTGTGGTGGTGGTTGTTGTTGTGGCAACAGTTGTGGTGGTGACGGTGGTAAGTTGAGGAACGCTGCTAGCTGTGAACTCCTGGATAGTGGGTTCGGTATGTGTAGACGAGTTTAGAGGTTTGCTGGGAAATGTAGCAGTTTTCATTTGGGAGGCAATCATCCCAGAGTCATTTCCTTTTGAATGAAGTCCAGTCTCTCTGGATGTAACCACAGAGGATACCAGCTCAGCAACCCACTCATCCACCGCAGAATCATCTGTAACAACAGCACATCTACTTACAGTGCGGAGTGCTAAGGGATGACAACAGAGACTTGTGCTCATGATTTTGCTTGGGGAAACCATGGCAGTGGTAATGATGATAATAACAATCTTGACTGTTATGGCGGTTTAATGGTATTAATGGCACACACTCTTAATATACACCCTTTTATAATGAAACTTACTAATTTTGCTTTGATATAATTTCTGAACAACATTTAACAGAATCAACCATTATAGTAGATATAATGAAACACTCACTCACTTCAGTGAGATTGCCTGAAAAAACAATTTTCTTAACTAGAAATGGACTAATCATCTAGCCAACAGCTCCTCCATTATTAGTATAGGCTTTGAAATACTTCTTATGTAATCCAATCTAAATCTGCTATATAAGGAAGGTAAAAAATGTCTTACATGTTTTAAATACTCCTGCTTTAGTTAGTCTACATTAAACTTGCATTAGGAAAACACCAGTTAAAAATCTTGAAGGACATCACCATTGCAGAAATGGCACTACAGACTCAAAACAACTTGTTTGAGATACCATGGCAATGGTATGATAATGACAACTTCAGTGATGTTGAATGCAAAGATTCTAATTTACACTTTTAACTCATTTTGGATTCAGACTTAATGTCGCAATGGAAGTATCAGAATCAACCGTTAATGACACGAATACAGATTATACAATCAAAGACTCCTTTCCCTGAGGAACTGTTAAATCTTTTCATAGAGAGAGTCTGTTTTTTTTTTTATCTCCCCCATCTCTACTAAAACTGTTAATTGAAAAGACTGAGGACTACTTGGCGAGGAAGATATTTCTCCTGTTAAGATAGAATTGCTTGCAGCAGTGGCTGTTCCATCTGATCAAAACCTCCAGTCATTGTTTGGATGATGTTAACCGCCTCTGATCTCGCCTTTGAAGTTGCATGATGTAAGGTCATAGATATCACTTGTTTCTATTGACCTCTCTGTCTCGGTGGAGACCGTGTTTCAGGCTTACTGGTGTTAGGTTCAGACGCTGGACGCCAAGGCCCGACGCAGTTGCTTCTTTCAGGAATGAGACGGTTTCTTAAATAAACCCAGCATTCTCTTTCGTCTCCCCACAGATGGCTCTTCTGATACCGTTGTTTTGGCTGGGTTAAATTACGAGCTTTTGATGAATACTGCAGGTGTAGCTGAGATTTCTCAGTAAGGGATCTGGCATTTGACCCACAGCTGACATCGTTCTGCTTGAAGACATGATATTATCTTCAAGAGATTTTGATGTAGCACGGATTTGCAGTTTAATACATCTTCACCTCCGAGTGCTTGTTTTGCTCAAAAAGAATAACAGTGTGCTTTTGATTTTCTGAATCTGCTACATCGGTTTTGGCAATCTGTATCACATCTAGTCATGAGGGCGTATGAGAAGACATGTAGTAGGACCTCTTGCCGTAGGACCCAACAACATGAAGAGAGGCCTTGTCTTCAGGGATGACAGAGTTAAAGACATGTCTGAGAGCGGCTCTTGATGGGTGAATACGGCTGACTAGAATCAAAGGATTCTCTGATTGCATCGATTGAACTGAAGCAGTCATTTCTGTGATGTGTATCTGGTGTATTTTTGAAGTTGACTTAATCATAAATGTCCTGAATGATAGGGTTTTGTAAGGGTACTGTCTTTGTGTGAAATAAGATTAGATCTCAGCACTTGATATACTATCTCTGCAAGCTGTTTTACTTAGACGAGGTGTCAGATATTAAGGGGCCATATCACAGAAAACGTGTTCTTGCTTTTTTGAACAAAATATGTTTGATTTGTTTTTGTGATGTCACAAAAATGACTGCCTTTAGGTACTATCCCCACTGATTCAATTTACAGCTGCCAGGAGGTGTGTTATAGGGGCAGCCGATCAGAGAAAAAAAAAGATGATTTGAATATATCAGCAGTAACAAATAAGTGCGGTAACAAAAAGAAGCTGGAATAGATCATTACTGAAATGTACTAAATCAAAGACCGTTATGGTACATAACACAAATGAAATACATGGATCTAAGGGGAAAAAACAATTAATCCATAAGATGCTTTAAGACATGAGTCAATGTGCTTGAGAAGTGCTAAAGCTCTTAACTGTAAAAGACCGTTCAGAGTCCGTCTGTACTGAAAAGGACACAGTTGGATTAGATATATGAACTACAGAAAAGGAGATCATAGTTGTAGTTCCATGTAATTTGTTTCTTACTGGTCATGGAAACTATTTAGTTAATGTTAGTTAGTGTTAGTTAGTTAATGTTGCCTCAATCAAATCACTGTAGCCACTTTATGGCATGTCCAATTTCAGGTAACCAACTAGAATTATTTCATCCATGGTCTTGAAAAGTTTGTTTTATACAAAAAATGATATTTAGTTAATATAAGATAAAATAGATAAGATCTTATATTGGTTGTTAAAAGCTGACCATGCTTGGATTGGAAGATGTGGTTGTGTACAAGGCAAATACAGTTTGCTTTTCATGGATGGATAATGAAGCAATTGGAGCAGTCTTGCTGTGGGCCAGTGCTGCAGTGGACAGAGCTGCTGACTCTCTGTAAACCTGCTGTTTTGTGGCTCTACTTGTCAAGGCCTGCGAAATATACTACCGCTGTGTAATTGCATTTGGCTCTGACTTGATATATGCTATGTGACACACAGGCTGCAGATTCCGAGTCGTGTGGAAAAAAATACTAGCCAGTTTCCCATGACCAAATGATTCACTAGCATTATGGGAGACAGAAATAAGAAAGATGTATAGTAGTGAATGATGAGTTCTTGGCAGGTGTTTATGGCCAAATGTTTTGTTCAATTCTATGTTTGCAGAAAGGGGTGGCCAGATCTAGGGGGAAACTGCTTATGTTACGAAAGGAAAACACAGGATGATGTTTATTGTCATCATGATTACATGCTTTTTAGAACATGTTGTGGATACTGGCACTGACCCACTGAAAATGCATTACATAGTCAACATATTTATTCCTGGTTAATTAGAATTATTGCAGTATATGAAATGTTTCATCAAAAAAATCATCATTGTTCTCCATAATAATTTTAAATGTGGCACTACAGGTAGTGATGATGATGCTGAGTGTAATGGTGATGGTGAAGGTAATCGTGTTGATGACTTATTGTTAACTAAGGCAGGATATGATGGTGATTTTCTCTGGAAAAGCCGAAAGTTGCATGCATGTTGAAGCCCAAACCTGAGGCAGAAGACTGGTTGCTAACATGCGCCACTGCAGACGAGGAGGGCAGCTTAAAGGACGGCTCTGCTCTCTGAATGGGGCCATCTGAAGGTGGCTGGTTGGTCTCATTGTCACTCCTTATGGTGCTCTCCAAAGTGGACCCCGAAAGAAGAGGGTTCTGTGGTTCTGAGGCTGTGTTGGCCAGTAAGGTCAGGATGGAGGAGAATGCGGGCTCCTCTCTGATGCCCTTTGATAGACTGGTAGGATCTGACTGAATGACTGAGACTGGATCCTCATCAATCATTAGCAGACCAGCCAGTTGATGAGGAGAGGTGACCAGGGTTGCTTGGTCCAGAGATGATACAGATGATCCAGACGCCTCATAGTTTGAGTCATCTGTAAGAGATGAAACAACCTTTTATATTATTGCATATATTTTTACTACATGAGCACTTTCGAATATCAAATCTTAAGACTTTCAATAAATATGCACAGAAGAAGCCATATTTTGCTTCAGTTCAGATGAAGAGCTTCTGTGAAGAGAAGGTAGAAATGATATTACTGCCCCAAAATGTATGAACCACATATCAATTGATCAATTATGAAACAATTTAGCACTTTCTTTTACTTTCTATTTTGTATACATGTGCATTCTGTGCTCAGATCCATTATATAGTTTTACTTTACACATACTACAGCAGGTCTCACTGGAATGCTGGCTCACACATAGAAATCACAATCAGATTCAGCGTATTTTTTTTCTTTTTAAATAAAGTCTTTCAACACCAAGCACATTCTTACAGATATAACGCATCAAAACCACCATATAAAGTGAAAGTGCTGTTTCTTGATGGACGAACACTCAGTTGAGTAGAATCGAAGGATTCTCTGATTGTATCAACTAAATTGGAGCAGACGTTTGTGATTACGTTTGTATTTCAGGAGTTGGCTTAATCATAAATGTTCTGAATGAGGGGATTTTGTAAGGGTTAGATCGCAGCAGAGATTATCTGCAATTTCTTTTACTGAGGAGCTAGAAGAAGGGGTACATATTAAGCAAAACCATTTAACAATCTAAAGCGTGACAAATCCCTTCAGTAAATACAATCAATATCTGGAACCTAAAGGACAAAAAAGGCCTGTTCTTGTTCACTGTTTGGTGGCATTTTAACAAGTGCATATCTGAATTAAAAGTAATCAAAAACAAGAGTCATGCAATCTGGAGGTACTTTCTCAAGCACTTTGTGTTAAAGTGTCCTACAAAAAGCCTGTTCTTGTTCACGGTTTGGTGATGTAAGAAACAACAGTGCATTTAGGTACAACTGAACAGCAGCAAATCAGAAAAAAAAAGATCATTTACATATGCCATTACCAACTGAACAGTAAAAAAAACAACTTGTTTAATTTTTGAATTGGTTGGAAAATAGATAAGCAAAAATAAAATGTATTAATTACATAAAATGAAAAAAAAAACTATATGAAATTATAATTGTTCTAATAAATATATTACATACTTTTATGTATATATATATA
>JBBIGB010300648.1:0-11569 GCA_037577075.1 Alestopetersius hilgendorfi | reverse complement strand
AGTGAAATGTATCCTGAACCGCTCCTTTACTGACTGTGCAAACATTTAACCAATAAGTAAATTATAAATTAAAATCTGGACATTTTCAGAAACCCAAATAAGATAAAAGAAATGAGTACAAGTAAGTATAAGTATAGATGTAAGTAAAATTTAAATTAAAAAATAAAATTTAAGAAAAATATGGTAACACACATGGATTCAGAATGGTAGAGTGGAATGGAAACATACATGGATTCAGAATGGTAGAGTGGAATTGTAACATGGATTCAGAATCGTAGCATACATGGATTTAGAATGGTAGAGTAGAATGAGAACGTACATGGATTCAGAGTAGTAGAGTAGAATTATAACGTATATGGATTTAGAATGGTAGAATTGAATGCTAACATAAATGGATTTAGAGTGGTAGAGTAGAATGGTAGCATGGATTCAGAACAATTGCCTAAAATCTATTCATGCACTGTGATTTCATGTGGATTCTGAATGGTTCCTTAGAATGGTAGCATTCTGTGTATGTATCCAGAATGTAAAATGTATCATATTTAGATTTAGAGTGATAAAGTGATCGGAATGGTAGCTATTTCATTCACGGAGAACGTATATGAAGAGCACTTGGATACTGTGTATATAATGTGTGATATGTTAACATTTTTTTTTACTAATTCACTAATTCTCTTGTCTTTCTCCTCAGTCACTGAAAAAGAAGTACAGCAGTGGTAAGTTTCACTCTTTCATTTTTCCCCTAATGCACAAACCATTGTTTCCTGCTCACATGTTCTTACCCATCAGAGCTTTTACATACCACTGGACACTTTAAACTCAGATTATGAAATACATACAGTCTTTGCTGCACCAGTGTTTTGGATCATGTGAAATACTGTTTACCTGACAACTGCATACTGGCCCCACTGTTAACATGGATACTGTGTGTGGTGTTATATCCTGACATGAGTTGAGATGAGTTATAGATATAGAGATATAGAGAACTGGTTCATGTTCTTTTGTTTTAATGTTGACTAGTAGCAGGCACTTTCAGTTCCAGCCAGCACACAACAGTGGACGGAGGGACCTTATGGGCTTTTCACTTTCAGTGCAGATGTCAGAGTGATAAATTCTTTGTGGATTGCCACAGTGTCAGGGCTGGCACATTTGTTTCAACTTACAAATAACTAGGCTAGCAGGTGTTTTACAGGAATTAGATGTATGAAATTTTATCCTGAATGCAGCTGATCAACGTTGGTCACACAAGCAGGTCTGTTGGGGCTATTTAACTCGATGTGGTTTCATGATTTAGACGTGCATCATTGCAGCTTGCCCGCTCCAATGCAAAACTAATGAAACACACTTTAGATTCAAGACCCTTTATTTGTCACATGCATAGCACTCTAACAAGTATAACGCTGATTTTTAAGTTGGACAATTGGAAGTACACATTTAAATTTTAAAACAAATCTAAAATTAAAGAAAAACAACTTAAACAGGAACACAAGTTAAAAGGTAAAAATTTTTGAGCTAAATTATAAGTGTAGCAACAGTCAGGCAGATTTACATATGTATTCGATTTAATTCAATTCAGTTCAATGTTATTTATATAGCGCTTTTTACAACCAGGTTGTTACAAAACAGCTTTAAAGAGTCCAGGCCCAAGACCCTAGTGAGTAAGGCTAAAGGCGAAAAAGGTGAGGAAAACCCCCTCAGCTGGAGGAAGAAACCTCAAGAGGAACCAAGACTCAAAAATAGAAACCGTCCCCCTCAGGTAGACCAAGAGACAAAGGAATCAGAACCTTTAAGAGGATAAATAACAAGAGAAGACCTTCGGGAACAATATTATAGGTAGACAGGCCGTCTACAGTTAACAGAGTTGGTTGGACTAAGTGTCCAGAGAGGTAAATACTGTTGGAAGAGGAACAGAGAGTCCGTAGTCCATAAACATCAGGATCAGGAGCAACAATCTCTGCTGGAGTTTTAGGTAGCGGTTGCCATAGCTTGGGTGAGGGCCCGAGTGGAGCCGGCAAATATGTACAGCATGCAAGCAGGATGTTAAAGTGCATTGTGCCAAATTAGCCTAGCAATGTAAACAAAATTAAGGACCAGTATAGCAGCATGTACTGTAAAGCAGCATGTACAGTATAGCAACGTGTACAGTATAGCAGTACAGTATAGCAGTGTTTACGTTATAGCAGCATGAAGATTATAGCAGTATAGCAGCGTGTACAGTATAGCAGTACAGTATAGCAGTAGGTGCAGTATAGCAGCGTGTACAGTATAGCAGTACAGTATAGCAGTGTTTACGTTATAGCAGCATATAGACTATAGCAGTATAGCAGCATGTGCTGTAAAGCAGCATGTACAGTATAGCAGCATATACTGTATAGCAGTACAGTATAGCAGTGCTTACATTATAGCAGCATGTAAAGTGTAGCATTATAGCAGCATGTACTGTAAAGCAGCATGTACAGTATAGCAGCATGTACAGTATAGCAGTGCAGTATAGCAGTGTTTACGTTATAGTAGCATGAAGGTATAGCAGTATAGCAGCGTGTACAGTATAACAGTAGGTGCAGTATAGCAGCGTGTGCAGAATATATGTATAGCAGCATGTAATGCAATGTTGTAATAATAAATAACGAAGGCAGATATGAAATATGACAATATGATATGACGCCCTGAGGTGCTGTTTCAGTTTCTTAAGGCAATGAGGGGAGGGGGGGCCTGTTCTGGTTTAGGACTCAAATTGCCTGAAGATAGAAGCTCCTCTTGAGTCTCTCTGTTCTGGCCATGATAGTGCAGAATCTTCTGCCTGATTGCAGGTTTGAGGAGATGATTTGTGTAAGCCAAAAGAACCGTTGACAGATAGCGAATCACGCCTCACAGTTACAGTATGTTTTATATGTTGTTATTCATATGAAAGATTGAAATTGTAGCGGTCCTTTATTGTCGGTTTTGGATTTTTAGGGATTGACTCAGTAAGCTCACATCTGGATGGCCTCTGCAGTGCATGCTCAGCCAGCAAATTTAGTCTATGTTGAGTCATTCTCCTCTTTTTTCCTCTCTGTATCTCTATTTTTCTGTCCCCTTCGCTTTTTCTCTGTCTCCCTGAATCCCCGGGTGTGTGTGCCAAGAGCCTTGAGTTGCCTGCCTGCTGTACGCTACACATGGCAGATGGAGAGCGATTGACACTGGACCGAGTGCCTGGGGGGGAGAGAGAGAGAGCGAGAGAGAGAGAGAGAGAGAGAGAAGAGGGAGTGAGTAAATGTCCTAAGACAGAGCTACCAAACAAAGTGTGAGAGAAACTGAACAAAGGACACAAGCGCTAAAAACAATAGAACAAAGTGAAAGCTGATTAAAGGAGGGCACATGAAAGGAGAAAAAATGGCAGCGCTGAACAAAAGACGAAAGACGTCTTTTTTCATTATAATTTAATTGGGACGTGAACAAAAAAAAGGATCTTTGGTGGGATGTTCGACTGCACGGGAGTGTCTTGTAACAAAGCCTTGCTCATTATTTTGACACTAGTGAAAGAACTTACAGTTCAACTCATCACTTAAGATATTTTTGTGACAGAAGCTCAATATCCCCACTGTAGAAAGCCTGTGAGCAGCTCAGCAAGACCATGTACGACAGTTTCTAGTGTTTCTGTTGTTATAAAGTGTTTCTAGTGAAGCAGTAAACAACAAGAGGCTGTGATCTATGGTGAAACTGCTGCTTTTAGGTGTACTGTTTCATGTGATAGTGAGAACAGCAGGGGAGGAATTTAAAATTTAGAGTGGCATGACTCTTTTTAATAGCGCTGTCAACGCTTTTAAGGCTATAACTCCAGTAAGGGGAAAGACGGATTCAGACACTTTATTGCCAGTGCATTTGCACTGAACAGCCATAACATTTAAAACCTTGTCCTAATACTGGCTACCTCCCTTTATGGTGCCAAAACAAAACAGATCCAGCAGTGTTTAGGTAGGTGAAACGTTTCAAAGTAAAATCCCTATGAATGCCTCCGCCGGCTTGCCTCGCTCCCATAAAGCTCCTGGTGCCGTCTCCTTCCCATAAGACAGAAGTCACAATCCTTCCTTCTTCTACATCCACATCATGTAGAAGAAAATATGATGAGACCACCTTCTTCCATGCTTTATGGTAGGGCTCGCAAACTCTGGTCCTGGAGGGTTTGGTGTGCAACCACAGTTTGATGGCATTTAACCCATTCACCAAGTGAAGCTGTGGGCAGTCAGGAACACAGTGCCCAGGTGGGAGGAGTGTGTGTAGGGGGAGAGTAGTGTTTGGGGACAGTCCCTTGCTCAGTGATACCTCAGTGGTGCCACTAGCAGTCTTGGGATTCAAACCAACAACTTTCTGATCACAGGACGAACGCCCTAACCACTAGGTGTCCAGTTAAAGTTTTGATGTTCATGTGCCTTTTACAGGTGCTCTCAGTCGTGGGAAGAATCACCATGGGCACTCTGACCAGTCTGACTATGCAGCAAGTTGTGATGGCCTGTGAGCACGAATAGTTCAACAATTTCTGAGGCAGGAACAGCCGAGCCAGCCTTCATTGCATATATGAGTCTTTGTTGCCCCTAATCCTGACAAGATCTTACGTTTTGCATTTGGCGCCTGTCAGAGTCACTCAGATCCTTACACTTGCCCATTTTCCCAGTACAGGCGATCCTCGAATTACAACAGTCTTGACATACAGCTTTTCATATTTATAACGCTCACTCCCATAAAAACCTCTAAAAATTGAGACGTGAGTGTTTCGGCATACGTTGTTTGCATTGTACTAACAGACTATGTGGGCAAAATAGAAAAGGTTCTTCCTCAAACTGGGTCTACAAAGTTGAAAGCATGGCGTCGTCCAAAATGTCTTGGCTTGCTGGAGATTGACCTGGAAGTAACGTGTGTCCCAATCCATCTGTTCTTATACTGTTTGTTCAAAAATTTAAATGGATAAAAGGAAAAGGAGAAGTTAGACCCCGCAAATAAATAATATTAGTACTTAGTTGCAAAGCTTTTGTTGCCCATTAAAGCTTTGAGACATCTACACTCTGCCGGTCATGGGGTGACCGCACATGACTGGTGAAAAAGTCTGTCCTCCCCGTGAACTATTACACACACACACACACACACACACACACACGCACACACACCCCTACTGGAGTTACCGCACATGCAAATGTTAGGGTACACAGAAATGAAAACTCACAAGGCTATTTTGTTCTGCTGTGGACATTTATTGTACTTAATCTTTTTATGCTAAAAAAAAATATTCTTATTACTTGTCTTGTTCTCCTTGTTTGACAAGTGTCTGTCAGGCAGTAAAATGGTGCCATCCAAGGAATAGAGCAATATTCAGTTAACTCTGGGTTTAATTGGCAAGATTCATTCATGTTATGGCCATGTGTGTGTGTGTGTGTGTGGGGTGGGGCTTGATCAAACCTGTGCTACTGAGATGTTATGTTGTGCAATTTAGTAAATCTGCTAAATTATTCTTTTGAGTCTGTTGTGTTGGTAAATTGTTTAATTGATTGTTTGTTCCCCTCTGTGTTTTTGGCTAGTCTTATGGGGAGAGTCTTGTTAGTTATGTGAGACTGTGACTCTGTTGCTGTGATTTGTCTCCTGTATTTTAGGGGCCCAGCTGATGTGAATTTGGGACCTTGTTGAAATGTTTGCTGCTCTTGTGGATTTTTTTTATTGTGGATTTATCATGCAACGATAAATCCACTGCTATGCACAGAAATCTGAGTTTCTATTCTTCAACACAGTTTAAAGCATAGGCATGAACACATTTACAGTTTTTGATTTTATAGCATTTGTTGCTGTAGGTATGTTGATGTGTTGTGCCCAATTATAAGCGTTCAAGCTTACATGTTTAGATATGTTTGCAAATATCTAAAATTTAGTCAGTCATTCTCAGACATTTTCTGTGGACATTTGGAAAGAACTTCGTCCAGTGGCTTCTGGGAATCATCTTGTCTGCTGAATTCCAGGGATGAAGTTTTTGCAGTTTTAAATTAAGCACTTGGTCGCTTCACTTAAACAAGGACAACAAAAATGTCTGTTGCCAGCCTGACTTTGTTGGTGGCTTGTTGTGACGTTGATCAGACGTCTGCGCTAAACCCTGGCTAGGTTCCTGAAACTTCAAACTCAAAGGTGAGTTTCTTTGTCTTCTTCCAGACCAAAGATATGGACCTCATTTGGGAGGCCTGCCATGGCTACCAGTCACTGTAGAGGAAGTGATTTGTGCCCTGACCTGCTAGTTATAACCTTTATGACTCCACACCACTGCGATGGGACGCTTACATTGCATTTCTGGTGGTGCTGCCACCTGCTGGACAGCATTGATACCTACAAAACCTACTTCAGGCAGCTGCAATAATGGACAAACTTAGAACAGCTATTTTACTTGTGTGAAGAAAGAGCTGCTTTAAAAGGGAGCTGTATCTGACATCATGAACTTGACTGCAGATAATTACTACTATTACTACTTTGCGGATTAGCACTGTTCAATCACTCTTGCCTTTCTGCTTAAGGTACATGCTTTATTTCTAACACATTACCTATGAGTCAGTTTAGAATTTTCTTTAAAAAATGCACAGGAAAAAAATATTGTGTTTATATAGAAAGTAAGTAAGATCCCCACAAGGAAAATCTGTCAGTCTATAGCATTTGTTCTCACTGTTTTTTTTCCACACACTGGAAAAGTGAGTTGCCACCCAGTGCTTACACAGCGATCCCACTAGTTAAGCGTAATAACAATAACTTCATGTAAAGAGTAACAAACAGCTCTGTCAGGTTATGTCAGAAATTAACAAAATTTACAATCACAAATATGTTAAATCTGATAAATGAAAAATACAACACAGTCAAAACAGATAATGAAACTTGGTATGAGACAAACGTTCACCAGCAGGTATGACCATTCTGTCCAAAATCAGAAAAGACATAAAAGCTATAGCTGGCATTGGATTGAGGAACTCAAGTCCACTTCAGCAGTTTGTCTTGTTAGTCCTAAAACCAGGTATTCTAATAAATAGCTGGGTTTAATAGCTGGGTTTAAATCAAATTCAATTAAGAACCATGAAGATATGAGCAACATGAATGTACATTTATTTTATGAATAATAATAAAGTGCTACATAAATAAATAAACTTGACTTGCAGTAACAGCATCCCTCATCACTTCAGCATGAATCAGCAGCTAATAGCCAGTCATATGTAGAGTGTTGTGATGTCCATACATCCCAGATATATCCATACACTGTGAATTTAAAAAATGGGCTGTTTGTTGCAGATATTACACATATTTTTTGTGCGGAATGTGAGATGTTTTTATCTGCATTTTAAAAAAAATATTTGGCCTCTTTACCTGACTGTCTAGCTGAAAACACACACCTTTTTCCCAGTGTTTCTTATTCCAGCCAGAACTGCACACACACACACATTTTAAATCACATTTTATGTCTCAAGCACTTCTTCTCCTGCTCTCATGCTGTTTACTAGATGAGACAATCAGCTGCCTGTAAATGGATCTTCAGTCTGAAGAACATCTCTTCCCACAATTTCTTGCTCCATCTCATCCACTGGTTACAAAAACCAGGCGGCTTCATCACTAAAGCTAATAAAACACTTGTGTGAGTTAATAATAATAATAATAATAATAATAATAATAATAATAATAATAATAATAATAATAAACCTCTTGGATTTATAATGCGCCTTTCAAGGAATCCATGGTCTGCTTTACATATAGTAGTAAGTCAAAGACCAAGAGGAAATATTTAAACAAATGAGCAAAGATTGTCCTGATGAGAAAGACTACAAAGAGTACAAAACTTTTTGCATTTTTCACGGTGATTGAAATGGTGTTGTGCCGTGCTTTTACACCACTAAGTTATTCATTTTCTCCGTATTATACGGCTCTTTTTTAGACACTACTCCGCAAGGTTAGAACCTCAAAACTTTGTGCACTTGTTTTTTCAAGCAGACGTCAACGCACAGTGATACGTTTATAATTTATCATTATATAATTTATAATAATATTCTCATGATAATATTCTCATGATATCTTCAGGGTTTTGGCTCTGGATTTTGGTGACAAGCCTGGGTTGGTCATGTTAAAGGCTTGTGATCACTGAACTGTTTTTGTGTGAACGTGGATCAACCAAGTTGTAATGTTTTAACTGAGGTAGATTTTTCTTTAAAGTCTCCGGAACTGCATGATGCACTCAGGACCTTCTAAACTGCTGCTTATCGGAGGGTTATTAATGAGAACTGGGCATGACTCTGTCACTCCATCACTATTTATCCCGTATGCTATTTTATTTGGATTCTGGATCATCTATTTATTTTCTTTACTCCTATTTGTTTACATATCCCCTTGTTCTCCCTTTCCTACAATCATTTGTGTATTGTATTGTGTTTTGTTTTATTTTATCATCATCAACATCATCATCAACATCATGTTTGTTTGTTTGTTAATTTATTTATTTATTTATTCATATTAATACCCTATTAAAGTTGTCCCCTCATAGCCTCTACTATTCTGATAAGACCTAACACTTGCTTTTGGAACATTGGTATGAGAATTTGATTGCATTCAGCCACAAGAGTGTTAGTGAAGCTGTGTGCTGATGCTGGATTCTTGGTTCTGGATCATAAACACTGAAAGTACTCCCTTGCCCCAGAGAACCCAGTTACACAGTTACACAACGCAGTACCTTAAGCTGACAGCCATTGTGACTTCTGTCTTATGGGCAGCTGCTTCAGTGCAATTAAATGTAATTCATGGATGTGTCTGGATAAGAGCCTCTGCTTAAAGCTGCAGCTTGTAGAATTGAGAAGAGAGAAAATCAAAAATTTCATTGATCCCAGAGGAAATTGCTTGTGTGATGACTGCAAAGACACACAGAGACACAGATACAAGAACAATATAAAATATAAAGGCTAAATGCTACCCAGCCTCCGAAGCTCCTCCCTGTCTTACATGTAGTTTTGCCCTTGAATGAACTCTTTATAGTGACTTTCACTGGACTGTTCTTTATCTAGAAATGTGGTCATCGGTTAGGATTCTTTTCAGGTCTTTAGATCCCTCCATCTTGAAAACGCTTAACTGATATTTACCCTTTTTTCAATTTGAGCTTGGTCTAATTCTGCCTTGTTAGCTTTCCTCTGCCGATTTGTTTTGTCATGTTAGCTGCTGTTGGTAAAGGAGGCATGGGTATTTACATTTAGGGCATTTATCAGACCCTTTACCCAAAGTGACTTCCATTTCCTAACTAAAGGGGTCCATTCCCTAACTAAAGGGGCCAGTCTTCCTGGGGTTGAGGATCTTACTCAGGGACCCAGTGGTGGTGCAGAAGGTAGGATTTGAACCCATGACCTCTTGCTCCAGAAGTAAGCGGCCTACCCATTAGACCACTAGTACCCGTAGTTTTTAATTCTATAAAAGGGGGAGGAGGGGAGTGTACATGGGCAGTGATTGACACTACCTCTCTCTGATTGGTAGTTTTGGGGGTGGTGGCCTAGGGGTAGGGTACTTGCCTTTGGACCAAGCGGTCATGGGTTTGAATCCTAGCTTAAGCACCACCACTGGGTTCCTGAGAAAGACCCTTAACCCCAAGTTGCTGTGGATTTTTGCTAATTGCATTAGAAGCAATAGATGCATCCAGGAAGGTGTGATTTATTCTCAGATTATTTGTTTAATGAACTGCTGTTAGAACACAGTGAAAGCAAATATGATGAATGAGTTATGAAATATGAGTTATTTTTAGACTGCAGCATTAATGGCATAAATGTAAAATGTAACATTTTTAATTCAGCAAATCTGTCTGGGCAAACATTAGCACTGCACAAATCATCTCTTGGTCTAGATAAAGAAATGTGTCCTGCTGAACAACTGCAAAGATTTGTGTATTTGTATGTATGACACACTTAAAATGCAGAAGCCTGCGTGCAGGAGTATGAAACCCCTTGCTGTCAGTTGTTTGCACTGGAGGGAGAGTTTTCATGTCTCTACTCTGTAGTCTTGGATTACTGCTTGAATTCTGCTGCCTCTTCAAATAGGATTTTTCTTTTTGCCACTCATTTGCATATCTTTGCATATTTACACATTTTCTTTGAACACACCCTCCAGTCTTTTTCATTTCTGACAGAGTAATAAGTAATCCCTCTCTATTTCTCTCCCTGGGGTTTTCTCTATCATTGTTTTTCTTCCACTATGCCCTAGAGAGGCATTTCTAATTTTCCATCATTTCAGCTGTCCTTACTTAAAATTTCCGAGGTCAGATCAGTTAGCAGCACATCAAAAATTACAGACTTTGTATATAAATAGATTTTATGGGTGCACAAAATCTGCTTTCACCAGGGGGTCCTGCCTGTTAAATGTTTTGTCAACGTTAATCAAAAAGCACATTTTGAAACTTGATTTTTAACTACCCATAAGTCAGTATTTTAGTATATGATAGTCAATATGTTGCTCAGGCAAAGTGGATCTGCTACAGGTTAGTCCATCGGAAAGTGCGTCATTTACTTTGGAGACTACACCACTTTTTTAAAGATCGGAGGAAGAGTGAGATCAGGGAGAGTTACAAGTATTGAACTGAACAGCTTTGCCTTAGTTTTTAAGAACTGCTGATAATATTTCCCCTCATTTCCAAATAAAAATATTGTTCTTTAAAGCATAATTTTAAAGGAAATGACAGAACTTCTAGTAGTGTTTCACCATCCAACTGGTCTCAGTGTGAGAGGAGAGAGTCGATTACAGCAGTGTTTTATAATTTTCCTCATTAAATAAGATGTAATTCAGGTGATTACGCTCATTTAGGAAAATCTGCAGTAGACTTCTTTCTGGAGCTGTATCTCTTAGTGAATTCTCCTCCAAAATGTTTCCTGCCTATTTTTCAGGTATAAGGGCTTCATTAAGGACTGCCCCAGTGGACAGCTGGACTCAACCGGCTTTCAGAAGATTTATAAACAGTTCTTCCCCTTCGGCGACCCCACCAAGTTCGCCACGTTTGTCTTCAACGTCTTTGATGAGAACAAGGTAATGAGAGGTCAAGTCCAGACCTGGTGGGTTTAGTGAAAGAAAAGGACAGGAAAACAGGGTTATGGGGCATAGAAAAATCTATGCAGTCCTGCAGTAAGTGCAAATTGATTGTATTGCCTTTTTGTATCTGCAATGACTGTGTTAAAGTCAAGTAAAGTCAAGTCAAGTAGAGCTTTATTGTGATCCCAGCCATATACATTCAGTACACAGTGAAAATATCATCGTCCTGGACCATCCCTCTCAGACAGATCAACAATCAGGGTTGAAAAAATGGAAATAAATTATAGCTAAGCCCATATACATAAAAAAAATTATATATATATATCTGAATGCACAATGCCTAAAAAAGCAAATATAAAAATACTATGGGGTGGTTGCACACAGTAGGGAGACTATAACAATACAGTAGTGCATACAGACTAATAATAATAATGATAATAATAATGATGAAGTACGTGGGGGTGGTGGCGTAGTGGGTAGGATACTTGCCTCCGGACCAAGAGGTCATAGGTTCGAATCCTACCCCCAGCAC